>CM039617.1:55261168-55312023 GCA_022457205.1 Saccharum spontaneum | reverse complement strand
TCTGAGTATAGCATCCAGAACTCGGGCTAGAGGTGTCAGGCTGGCAGGTGTACGACGTGACCCTTCGCCAAAAGGCTCGCGAAAGCAGGGTCGAACCAGGTCGGTGGGTGGCACTGAACCGCCGTGAGGGCGTCTGGGAGGAGGAGTCTGACCATAGCACAACTGGTGGATCCTCGTGTCAGAAGCAGGTAGTCTGAGGATCTCTTGGGCTCTGGAGCTGTAGAGTCTGTGGTCGCGGCCTCTGAATGCAAAGTGAATGAACTCATGGGCAGGATCAATCCATAGAGAAGCGTAGAACTCCCTGACCCATGTGCCGCAGTAAGCACCTGTCCGTCCTAGTAGATCTGATAAGCCAGGCAGATAGGACAGGTGAGGACGGAGCTGCTCTCCCACAACATCAACCAATGCCTCTAGTCGACACACCCTCTGAGGTCTGAAAGCTATGCCACTGTCAACTAGAGCCCTGTAGAAGTCCTCCTGAAGTGGGGTATAGAAACCCTCTGAAGCTCTGGGATCTCTGACAGGTGGAAACCATCGGCTGACCTCCACAAACCTCAAACTCTTCACCTGACGTGAAGAAGCACCCCTCAGGTCAAAGTGCTCGACCGGGGGTGACCCTCTAACTCTGGGAGGAGGTCGTGCACCACGACGCGGGCCCTCTGGCCTGGGTGTCACCTGTGAACGGGTACGTGTGGAGCGGCGACGTGGTGGAGACTGAGCTGCCTGCTCCTCTGTATCCTCAGTGGCCTGTGGAGCCTCAGTGGCCTGGGTAGACTCAGTAGCGGGTGTAGTCTCTGTAGCCTATGTCTGCTCTGAGGGAGGATCAACTGACATCTGCTCTGAAGGTGCTGTAGCCTCGGTGCCCTCAGTGGCCTCAGTGCCGAGCTGTCGACCTTCAAGATGAAAGCGACGCTCGCCTATGTGTAACCCACTGCGTCTGCCACCTCTCTCTGCCTGCTCTGCGGCGTCTGCCACGGCCTGAGCGATCTCTGCATCTGAAAGTGTCCTCTTCTTCCTGGCTGCAATCTTGATGCGCTTACCGCGCGCAATCTCATCACGACGGGGAGGACTGTTGTCCCCGTCACCAGGAGCACCACCAGCGTTCTTGCAACGCACCATGCTGACTGACTGCCTGAAAACCTCTGTGAGATGATGAACTGACACTCGAGAGGCTTGGCCTCAATCCGTATCCGCAGGCTTGGCCTCGGATTAAGCAAACAGATCTGACTCGGCACACCGACTGACTCGCTCGGATCGACGAGACGACGGTGAAGGGACGAGGTGATCTAGTTTGCGAGAACCCCCGAGATCGGCGATCGAGCACTGAGTTAGGGTTACCAAACCCTAATCTAGGGTTTAGGGGTAAACCCTAGGTGAAACCCGTGGCCAAAGAGGAGGAATCGAAGTGCCCGGGCGCACGGGGGAGAACTGCGGCGCTGGAGGAGACCACAGCTGGTTGGCACACCGGCGGCGAGGTGGACAGCGGCGGTTAGCGGCGGCGCACGGTGGTGGCGCGAGCGCGGGCTTGCGAGCAGAGAGCGAGCTGGGCGCGGCGCGGCAGGCGAGAGAGCGGCAAGGCTCGCCGGAGAGCGAAGGCGCGGCGCGTGGAGGCTCGCCGGCGGCGAGGAAGAAGCGCGGGAGCGGCGGAACGGCGACTAGGGCACGGCGGCGGCGGATGTCGGGCGGATGAGAAAGAACAGAGAAAAAACGATTCGGTTATATGAGGGCGAGATCCGCTCGATTCGGTAGCACCGGACGCGGTGGTCAAAATCACCGGACGCGGTGGTGCAGCGTCCGGTGACACTCCAGTAAGCGCCTGGAGTCACCGGGCGCGTCCGGTGAGGACAGACCGGACGCGGTCAGAGTCCGATGGCTGAGTGCTCGGGATTTCATCGCGGAGCACCGGACGCGGTGGTGGTAGCCGGGACCGGACGCGGTGGTGATCAGAGGCGCGTCCGGTGCAGCGTCCGGTGCCTAGATCTGGACTTTGTCTTCTGGAAAACCGGACGCGCTGGTGGACACCGGGACCGGACGCGGTGGTGAAGCAACACTGCGTCCGGTGCAGCGTCCGGTCGCTGTTTTTCGCCATTCTTCGTTCCGAACTTCGACGCGACTTCTCCCAATCAAGTTCCAATTCAAAGAGACACAAATAAACACCAATTGGAACCTGATATGAGTGACCTCACTCAAACCCTCAAATTTTTCAAAGTATTTTGCCTTAGGCTAGTATTATTTTTTACGAAAATAGGCAATAAACACCCGAGGAGCAACGTATGGCCATGCAATAGAGTTTTTGAACCTTTAGGAGCGTCAAATGCTCTCTCTATTCATGGACGAACACAGAGGTTGCTCAAAGCTAAACCGAAAAAGAACGACAAACAAACAACCATGCATATGCAATGCAATACAAGGAAGTAAAGCTAGGTTGCTTGTCAAGTTTGATCCACGGTTAGGCTTCTTCACTCCTCCGAAGGAGGGTTATCGTAACCGTGTTAGCCAAGCCCTAAATGCATTGCGATAAGGTAAACATGACATATGATACAATGCAATGCAAGGGACAACACGCGCTTATTTTTTAAAGTTACTTGAATCAAGCACATTGAGTTCACTTCTTAGTCTACAAAAGGTAGCCTCGTCCAAAGGTTTAGTGAAGATATCCGCTAATTGATTTTCACTTCGTACACCTTCTAGTGATATGTCATTTTTAGCAACGTAATCTCTTAGAAAGTGATGGCGGATATCAATGTGCTTGGTGCGAGAGTGTTGTACCGGATTGTTAGCAATTTTAACGGCACTTTCATTGTCACATAAAAGTGGCACCTTTTCAAGAACAACTCCATAGTCTAGAAGGGTTTGTTTCATATATAAGATTTGTGCACAACAAGCCCCCGCGGCAATGTATTCCGCCTCGGCGGTGGACAAAGCCACACTATTTTGCTTTTTAGATGACCAAGATACTAGTGATCTCCCAAGCAAATGGCACCCTCCGGATGTGCTTTTTCTATCAATTTTGCAACCGGCATAATCCGAGTCGGAATAGCCAACTAGTTGGAATCTAGCTCCTTTGGGATACCAAAGACCAATGCTTGGGGTGTGCTTAAGATATCTTATGATTCTTTTTACGGCACTTAAGTGAGGTTCTTTAGGGCACGCTTGAAAGCGAGCACACATGCACACACTAAACATGATATCGGGCCTAGATGCGGTAAGGTACAACAAGCTGCCAATCATAGAACGGTAGAGAGTTTGATCAACCGGTTTACCTCCCTCATCTAGGTCGAGATGTCCGTTTGATGGCATTGGGGTCTTGATTGGCTTGCATTCTTCCATCTTGAATCTTTTGAGAAGATCCTTGGTATACTTTTCTTGAGAGATGAAAATCCCTTCTCTCATTTGCTTGACTTGAAAACCAAGGAAGAATGTGAGCTCACCAATCATTGACATCTCGAACTCCTTCGACATCAATTCACCAAACTCCTTGCAATAATCTTCATTTGTTGACCCAAAGATGATATCATCAACATACACTTGACAAATGAAGATCTCCCCATTAAGCTTCTTGGTGAATAGTGTGGTGTCGACCTTCCCGATGGTGAAGCCCTTCTCAATGAGGAAGTCCCGGAGGCGCTCATACCACGCTCTAGGGGCTTGCTTGAGCCCATATAGTGCCTTGGACAACCTATAAACATGATTAGGATATCTAGGGTCTTCAAACCCGGGAGGTTGATTGACATAGACTAGTTCATTAATAAAGCCATTTAAGAATGCACTTTTCACATCCATTTGATATAATTTCATATCATGATGTGATGCATATGCAAGGAGGATACGAATGGCTTCAAGTCTTGCAACGGGTGCAAAAGTCTCTCCAAAATCAAGGCCTTCAACTTGAGAGAACCCTTTTGCAACTAGTCTTGCCTTGTTCCTCACTACTATGCCTTGGTCATCTTGCTTGTTTCGGAACACCCACTTGGTTCCAATGACTCTTGCACCTTTAGGATGCTCTTCAAGTGTCCACACTTGGTTGCGGGTGAAGTTGTTTTCTTCATGCATGGCATTCACCCAATCCGGATCTTGAAGAGCTTCTTCTACATTCTTAGGTTCAACACAAGAGACAAAAGAGTGATGTTCAACGAAAGAAGCTAGCTTTTGAGATCGAGTCATTACTCCCTTTGTAGGACTCCCTATGATGAGTTCTTGTGGATGAGCTTGAAGTAGAGGTGAGTTTCTTCTATCAACCACTTGAGGAGGTGGATGGGGAGCATCAACATCTTGTGCTTGTGCCTCGGCTTGTTCATGAGAGACATAGGTATCCTCATTTTCAACTCTCTCATTCTTGTCGTCATCTTGAGGCACATGTGATGAAGATGGTGGATCAATGATTTGCACATCGTCTTCATCATCTTTTGGCTTGATGTCTCCCACGGGCATGTTCTTCATGGCCTCCCTCAAGGGTTCATCACCTACATCATCACAATTTCAATTGCTCCTTGGGAGCCGTTAGATTCATCAAATTCCACATCATATGTTTCTTCAACCAACCCGGTGGTATGGTTAAATACTCTATATGCTTTGGACTTTGATGAGTAACCAACAAGAAAACCAATATCACAACGTCTTTGAAACTTCCCTAGGTGTTGACGCTTCTTGTAGATGTAGCATTTGCAACCAAACACCCGGAAGAATGAGACGTCCGGCTTCTTTCCATTAAGCAACTCATAGGGGGTCTTGCCAAGAAACTTTTGGAGGAAGAGGCGATTTGAAGCATAGCATGCGGTGTTGATTGCCTCGGCCCAAAACTTTTCCGGAGTATTGTACTCATCTAACATTGTTCTTGCAAGAGTGATTAAAGTCCGGTTCTTTCTCTCAACTACACTATTTTGTTGAGGAGTGTAGGTTGAAGAAACTTCATGCTTGATTCCAATTTCATCACAATAAGCTTCAATGTTGGTGTTGTCAAACTCTTTGCCATTGTCACTTCTAATCTTCTTTATCTTGACTTCAAATTCATTTTGAGCTCTCTTTGCAAACTTCTTGAAGCAACTTGCCACTTCGGATTTGTCATGAAGGAAGAAAGTCCATGTATATCTTGAGTAGTCATCCACTATCACAAGACAATAGAGATTACCACCCAAGCTCTTGTATGTTGTAGGCCCAAACAAATCCATGTGTAGAAGTTCTAGCACTCTTGAGGTTGACATGAAAGCCTTGGTTGGATGAGTGTTTGCAACTTGTTTGCCCGCTTGACATGCACTACAAGGTTTGTCCTTTTCAAACTTCACATCCTTCAATCCTCTCACTAGTTCTTTCTTCAATAGCTTGTTGAGAGTGCTCATTCCAACATGTGCAAGCCTCCTATGCCAAAGCCAACCAAGTGAGGTCTTGGTGAACAAACATGTCATCAAATTTGCATCTTCGGAGGTGAAGTCAACAAGATAAAGATTGTTGTATCTAAATCCTTTGAATATCACTTGCTTGTCATCTATCTTTGAAACTTCAACTTCATTTGGTGTGAACAAGCATTGGAAGCCAAGGTCACAAAGTTGCCCAACGGATAGCAAGTTGAAACTCAATGAAGCAACATAGAGCACATTTGAGAGTGAGTGATCATTTGATATTGCAATCTTGCCTATACCCTTGACTTTGCTCTTTGAATTATCTCCAAATGTGATCTTCTCTTGACATATCCCATTCTCTTCAATGGAGGTGAACATACGAGGATCACCGGTCATATGTTGAGTGCAACCACTATCAATAACCCAATGAGATCCACCGGTCTTGTAGTTCACCTACACACAAGAGATCAAGCTTTTTGTTTAGGGACCCAAACTTGAGAGGGGCCCTTTACTTTCTCAACTAGTGACTTGGCAACCCATATTTTCTTTGGCCTATTCTTGTTTGGGGGACCCAAAAACATGACTTTCATCTTTCCATTTGAATCTTTTCTTAGCATGTAATGAGCATTGAAGGAAAAGGGTCTAGCATGCTTGGGCAAGGGTTGTGGTGGTGGAGTTTTGCACTCATGAGCAAAGTGTCCTTCTTGACCACACTCAACACATCTCTTTGGCTTGGGCTTTGACTTGCTTTGTTGTTGAGCTTTTGCTTTCTTCTCTTGATTTGCCAAGTAGCCAATACCACTTCTATCCATCTTCATTACGGTGTTCATGAGGAGCTCACTTTGCAAATATTGGCCTCTTGTGAACTTGCTTAGGCCGGTCTTGAGATGCTCTTTTTCTTGCTTGAGCTTTTTGTTCTCTTCAATGAGTGACTCATTTGTTGTTTGCTTCTCAAGAGCCATCAAACCTTTGAGCTTCTTGTTCTCATTTGTAAGCTTCTCATTCTCACACTTGATCTTGGCATAATCATCATGGTTGCATGACTCAACCACACTCTTGCCTTTGCTACTAGAACCTTGCTCAATGCTTTTAATGATCAAGTCATCACATGATGTAGCTATATCACACTTAACAACATGGTTAGTAGCATCATGTGTTTCAAGAGCAAGTTCATTAGCAACCACAAGACTATCATAGTCAATTTTTAATGTGGTGTATTTGTCTTTTAGAGAGCTATGTCTAGTGATGAGCTCATCATGCTTCTTCTCAAGTTTATCATGTTGATCTTTGAGCTCTTTGTTAGAGGTTTTGAGCTCCTTGAGAGTGGAAGACATAATTTCATTTTGATCTCTAAGCTCACCACTAGTCTTTTGAGCATTTTCAAGCTTGGATGAGAGTGATTCATTTTCATTTTGAAGATCATCATTTTCACTTCTAGTCCTTCTTATGATTTTAGTGTATTTGTTTAGCAATTTTACAAGTTCATCATAAGAAGGTGCATCAAATTCATCATCACTATCACTATCATCATCATCATCACTATCATGGTTTTGTACCTTTCGTTCACCCTTGGCCATAAGGCATAGGTGAGTAGTAGACGATGATGGTGAAGAAGGCGGTGAAGGTGGTGGTGAAGATGTCGGTGAAGATGATGGCCCCATCACAAATGCGGCGACCTTCTCTTTCTCATCATCGCTCTCATCTTCGGAGGAACCACAAGATGATTCAATGTCGGTGAGCCAATCACCAACAATATAAGCCTTTCCACCCTTCTTCTTCTTGTAGAACTCCTTCTTCTTGCCATCCTTCTTCTTGTATGGCTTGTTCTTCTTCTTCTCATCTTCTTCATCACTTGAATCATTTTTCTTGCCCTTGTTCTTGTTCTTGAACTTGTCTTTTGGTGGTCTAGGGCATTGATGAGCTAGGTGGCCAAGTTCACCACAATTGTAACAATCCATCTCCGAGATGGGCTTTCTCTTGCTACTTGTGAAGAATTTCTTTTTCTTGCCATCGAACTTGATGCCACTCTTGTTGAGCTTCTTTAGCATCTTGGTGGTCTTCCTCACCATGAGTGCAAGTGATTCATCATCGATATCACTCACTTGAGCTTTCTTGCACGATCATGGCTTGGCCCTTCTTCTTTTTCTTGTCATGGCTAGCTTTGAAGGCCAAGTCTTTCTTCTTGGAAGATGATGAGCCCTCTTCCGGAGTGATGTGCATGTACATCTCATGAGCATTGATCTTCCCCAATACTTGAGTCGGTGTTGCGGTGGAGAGATCACTTTGATGAAGCACGGTGACAATGTGACCATACTTCTCAACGGGAAGCACACTCAAGATCCTCCTTGCAACATCCGATTGACTCATTTGAGTGAGCCCAAGAGCATTGAGGTCCTCTACAAGAACATTCAAGCGAGTGTACATTTCATTAGCACTTTCTTTGGGAAGCATCTCAAAAGAATTAATTTTCTTTAAAGCAATATGATAGCGTTCCTCACGCTCACTCTTAGTTCCCTCATGGAGAGCACAAAGATTTTGCCACAAATCATGAGCGTTCTTTGCATTACGCACACGATTGAAGATATCTTTGCCTAAGCCCCGGTAGAGTGCATTTTTGGCCTTTGCATTCCACCGGTCGTACTTCTCCTCGTCACCCATGGGGTTTGCGGGATCCTTGATAGCGGGAAGCCCTTCGGTTGCGGCTCTAAGACACCCGGCATCTATGGCTTCGAGGTACGCCTCCATGCGGATTTTCCAATATGGAAAATCATCCCCCTCAAAGGTGGGAGGTGGTCCTTCCCCGTTAGACATCTTGCTCTAGGCGGTAAAGCCTAAATTAGGAGCAACACGGCTCTGATACCAATTGAAAGGATCAAGATGCCCAAGAGGGGGGGGAATTGGGCTTTTCTAAAAATTAATTGCAAGAATTAAATCCTACAAGCCGGAATTCACCCCTAGTGCCTACTTGTGTTCCTAGAGAGTCTACCGTTAAAAAGTTTTGCACCCTAGTTTCCAATCCTAGTCTAGCATGGCAATTCTAGGAATGTAAAACAAGCAATGAAAGTAAATACGAGAAAGTAATTGCTTGAATGTAAAGGGGCAAGGAACACGGCGATGTTTTTCCGAGGTATCGGAGAGTCGCCACTCCCCACTAGTCCTCGTTGGAGCACCCGCGCAAGGGTGTCGCTCCCCCTTGATCCGCGCAAGGATCAAGTGCTCTCTACGGGTTGATTCTTCGACACTCCGTCGCGGCGAATCACCCAAAACCGCTCACAACTTGAGTTGGGTCATCCACAAGCTCCGCCGGATGATCACCAAACTCCCAATCACCACCAAGCCGTCTAGGTGATGGCGATCACCAAGAGTAACAAGCTAGAACTCTCACTTGACCACTACGAGCCCAAATGAGGAGGTGGATGCACACTTGCTACTCTCGAATCACTAGTGAGGAATCTCAAACTTTGATTCTCAAATCTCTATCCTCACTAGAGCTCCTGCACTCCCTTGCACTCTAAAGGGTTTTCTCAGATGTTTGAATGAGCAAGAGACCTCTAAAAGAGATGGAGGGGTTGTATTTATACACCCCTCAAAGAAAACGAACCGTTACTTTCTGACACGGGGTCACCGGACGCGCCGGTGCAACACACCGGACGCGTCGGTCCCCTGTAACGGTCAAAACGCGATTTTGAAAACGAACCACCGGACGCACCGGTCAGGGGTGACCGGACGCGTCCGACGTGCAAGGGTGCTTACTGGACTTACACCGGACGCGAGGCCGCGTCCGATGCCTGAAGACCGGACGCGTCCGGTCCTCTCAGGACCTTACTGGACTCGCACTGGACTCGCCGATCAAGTCCAGTATCGCGTCCGACGGGTGTTCTCCCACAGTGACACGTGTCAGCCACTGACCACTGCGTCCGGTCCTAGCGAGGACCGCGTCCGGTGGTCAGGGCCAAAACCCTAACGCGGTTAAGTACAGACCGGACGCGTCCGGTGCTCCCGAAGACCGCGTCCGGTGCCTGGAAAACAGCCCGAAACTCGTCGAAACGCGTCGCAACTTCAACCAAGTTGCTTCTAACTGAACCTTGAGCTATTCTAGGGTTGCCTAGCGCCAAGTTTAACAAGTGTGCACCACACCTAAACATAGAACTCGCCTAGGTCAAGCTACCCATTCATGCCCCCCTTTATAGTACGGCCAAAAGAGAAAAACGAAGATCCTAACGACTATTCCGAATGTGTCTCAACACTTCGTCATCCGGAACTAACCGTCCTTAATCTTGACGTCACTCTTTTGAAAACCGAAACGATTTCCATCAAGGGACACGAATACCACAGTGCTCAAAGCAGTTATCACCTCCATGACCTAACTTACCAAGTTTCTGCAAAACACACGTTAGTCATGGTAATAAAGTGTTGTCATTAATTACCGAAACCAAACCTTGGGGCCTAGATGCTTTCACAATCCTTTGTACATTAAATCTATATCACCGTTGGGCAAGATTTAGAAATAATGCACAATAACTGATGGACTAAGCAATTATAATATTGATATAATCGACGCTGGTCAAAATAACAATATTATAAAATTTTCTAATTTCTGAAATTTGCCCCATAACTAAATCTCTCGTTGGTTCGAATATAATTAAGGGGCAAATTATACTTACTGAGCAGCGGAAAACGTGACTAAGGTGAACTAATTTTCAATTCCAGAAATATTTCTAATATTGTCACTAAAAAAATATCAATTTTGATAAATATTTGACTAATTTCAAACACATGAAAATACTTATGCTAAAAATAAATTTCTGGAAAAGAAAAAAAAAAGAGGGCTAAGACTAAGTGGGCCGCGGCTTATGAAGAAGCCCAGCCGCTGATGCGGCCCGCGAAAACGCGGCGCGCGCGCTGCCCCCGCGCCCCAGGCCGCAACCTGGGCCTGGGCCGGGAAAGCAGCCACGGACCGCATGCCCCCGCCGGCCCGTCCAGCGGTTCGGCCGATCTCGGCCGTCGGTTTGAATCGGACGGACGAGCGCCGTTTTCGCGAGGATAAAAACCGAGCCAGCCTTGTCGAACCCTAATTCCCTTTTCCCCTTTCCCTTTCTCAGGCTCAGCCGCAGCAGCCGAAAAACACGCCGCCGTGTGCTCCCTTCGCCGGAGAGAAGAAGGGCGCCGCCGTGAGCCCCCTCGCCGGCGGGCGTGCTCGCCCGCGGCGGAGCACGCCGCCGTCGAGCGGCTTCACGGGCGGTGCCTAGCACCCGCGCGCAGCTCAACTAAGCCGGCGGCGACCGGAGGTTCGCCGGCCGGATTTCTTACCGCCGGCGGCGGTTACTGCTCCGGTGAGGTAGATGATTCATCCCCTCCCTTTTCTATCCGGATTTGTTTGTGTTCTTTGATTTGCACGGGTTAGGGTTAGGGTTTGAGCACTGAAAAAAAAAACTCGTTCTTCTAATTTCTTAAAAAGCCCGGGACGATGCTCAAGACATGTCGCTCGGCGGCTAACCCCAGATTAGGGTTTCTTATTACTAATCTCATCCCGATCTAATCCACTGTTAGATGGCTTTACCGATACCAATGTTAAATGCTAACCATAGGATCACTAACAGTGAGGGTAGATGGGTACAAGAACTTAGACATCTAAGTGAAGAATCAACTGCAACTAGTACAAGATCTAGGCAAAGAATAGATGGAGAATGAGGAAACCGGGTTAGTATAGACAACCGTCGGTCTTGGGCTCGGAGGAGTTGGAGTCGGCCATTGCGGTTGATGATGAACGAGCGTCGGTGCCGTGCGGTGACGGCGGCGGTGAGTTTTCCCGTCACTAGCTGCGGCCCTCGTAGATCGGTTAGGGTTTGTTTGAGGGAGTGATGGCGGCGGTGAACCTCGTGTAGAGCGCCCCGGCCTCCCTCTCTATTTATATCCGCAGTGTGACAGGGGCCCACCAGCCATGAGTTGGGCTGGGCTCCCCAATCAGGAGCAGATCAGGGTCCGTTGAGGACCGTTGGGTCTCAACGTGAGGAGATCAAAACTAACACGCTGAACTTGAACCGCTCTGGCCGGTCCGATGCATGGACTCGACAGCTCAAGCAGCAGTGGTTTCGTTGCGTGCACGAGCGAGCATGACCGGTGGATCATATCGGATCAAGAAGCAGCAGATCGACACGGCCCGGGCGGCGAGCATGATTAATAGCGTCGGCCCGGCCCGACCGCCCAGGCAGGTTGGTGCACCAACTCCCCGCTGCTTTGCTTCAGCAGCAGCGCGTCGACGACCTTGTTCACACGTGTTTCTTTCTTCTGCAGATACAGACCGGTCATATATGTCTGTCTGGCAGAGCACGTACAGTGACGTTCAAAATGTACTGTAGTAGGTAGGTGGCTGCAATTTGATTTGCACTTGACAAAGCACACAATCCGATCCTGCAAATACATACACAAATGCAAGACAACAGTCCCGGCCGCTCGGATTAGTTACGGCCCTGTTTGATTTAACTTATCAGCCAGTCATTTAATAATGTTTTTTTACGACAAATCAGCATTAGCAGCAGTACAGCCGGTTTTACAGCCAGCCGGGCTAGTTACACCAGGCCTCGTTGCTTTGTTTTCCGGATGCGGTAATGCGACGTGGGGCTGTTCGTTTTGTTTAACCCTGACAACCACCAATATTAATGCGTTGGGAGTAGTAGGTTATAAGAAGAAAGATACGATTACAGGCAAGTACAAACCGAGACAGTTGTGTCATGTGTGAGCTAAGCATAGCATTTTTTTTAACTGACATATCGTGTGTGTGTATATATATATATATAGAACTATTACCCTACAACTGACTACAAAATAACTTATTCTGTAGCCACTTTGAGTTACGATAATTGCTATGCTAATTTACGAGATTATAGTAACTCATCACTATGTGATTTACTATAACATTATGGTAAATATCCTCATGTGTTATAGTAATTCAACTATCGTAAATATATACTGACATTGTCGTAAATTAGTATATAAAATTATCGTAAATAGAGGAGGCTACAAAATAACTTATTTTGTAGCTATATATATATATATATATATATATATATATATATATATATATATATATATATATATATATATATATATATATATATATATATATATATATATATTGATCCTGATCTACCTCCATCCGCTATAACCTGGAGTACACGACGTGACGACTGACTGACTGACTGACTCGTGTACAATATACGTATAACGCACCGTTGGCAAAAGGGTAGTCTCACGCTTGCTGACCTGTACTGTACGACACCCACGCAAAAACTCTTAATTTTCAACGATGACGACTTGTCTGGGAATGTTTGAATACACGTACGCTTGTGATGTGACCGCTCATTTTAGCAGGAAAGAAACGATCCATCGACCTCAAGTCTATTGGCTGGTGTGGTGGAAATTTGTCGTGTCATTTGACCATTTCTGCGTGTCATCATCTAACCTGATCCATCACACATTGATACCTACTAGTAGGCTTCTGCCTGTCATCATCTAACCTAAGTACAGCTGCCTAATGATAAACCTCTATAGAAGCAGGGATGACGTCGGCTCTGCATCACTATGAGCTGCCTGATGAACTCCCTGCGTACGTAACATGAGTGCAATTTCACAATTTATTAACCATGTTAATTATCTTCTTCCTCTCTCTGGCCTTATTACCTGAAAGGTACCCATGCATATTTGGCTTCAACCTTTCCGTCTCAGGAATGTCAGCTTATGTGATGGCATAGAGAGATTTATTAGCTTAGATGTTTATCGTATAGTAGATTGGAGCCAATTGAAGAAGACACTATATATACATAGAGCGAGAGAGAGACATGTCTAAGCGCTCAAAGCTTTTTCTCTGTTCAAGCTTACTACTTTGGTCTTTGGCGGCTTTTTTTTAATCCACGCTTAATATTATAAATAAAAGAAGATGGAAGACAAACCCATTCTATGGGACACGATGAATTGCTCAATAACTCTTTTTTTTTGCCACATGACAAGTCTAAAATAGTGTCTCTTACGTGTTTTGAGTATCGATCTGAGCCACCGAAGACCCACACATCGACCTCCGACGTACAAACTCCATGCTTGTCGCGGTTCCGAACTCACGGCAACTGACGCGTCAAGTAGGGGAGTGCATCGTGTGTGACCATGACCATCGCTCTGCGGTGGCTAGAACCACCTGCTTCGCCGTTGGAGCCGGAGACGCTGTCCGCGAGGACGACGTGTGATTCTCCAGTGAAATCATCACCAGCGGCTCCTTCACCTCCGACCAAGTTCTTAGTTTTGGGAGCTTGGACTACGTCGCTGGCCACGATAGCGAGCTTCACCCTTTTAAGGAGACTTCGTCGGAGGACAGCGTGTCCCCGGCGTATGAACAATGGATCATTTTAATTACTGATATATGAATTATCCTAATCCATGGCAACACTGGAAGGTAGTGTATGTATCAATGGATGGAGCAGTTTATATTTGAATTATCCTAATCCATGGCAACTCCGGAAGGTGGTGTATGTACCAACGGATGGAGCAGTTTGACTTCGACCGAGTAACCGTTGCGACGGTGAATTCATGGGTGGAGTAGATTCTATTCTATGTAAAAGTACAAACCAAGTGCTAGCCAGCAAGTCAATTGCGTGAGCCAAGCATATGAATTATCGTAATCCACGGCAATGCTGTTAGATGGTGTATGTACCAATGGATGGAGCAGTTTAACCTCGACCGAGAAACCGTTGCGAAGGAGCATCCACTTCAATCATCCATCATAATATTATTATCCGCTATGCGTGAGACTGGCTGATTTAATTTTTACAATTACACTAGTATATGACGCACGTTTGCAAAAAGGATATATAGGGCATGGGAGACCAGCTATTACTGACCGCTAGTGACTTGTACGACGCAAACTCTTGTGATTCTCTTCGCTGACTTGTACGATGACTTAGCAAGCAGGAATGCACGTACTTATGCTTAACGCTTGTGATGGTTTAGTTTATAGAGAGTAGAAAAGAAAAGGAATCCCCCCCCAAGTCTCTTGGTTGGTGGGAATTTGCCGTGTCATTTGATCATTTGAGATTTTGAGTCTTGTAGCATCTAACCTACACATCATACAAATGACAAATCTTTGTTTCCTACTAGCGGGATAATTTTTCGCAGTTGGGACTACTCCAGCAATTTTTACCGAGACGGGCAAAAACGATTAACCGAGACGGGCATCACAACCACCTTGGCACAAAGGTCACGTAAATGGGGTATTTTCTGAGGCGGTTGGATGCCCGCCTCGGTAAATCAATTAAAAAAAACAAAAAAGGAAACCTCGTGGATAAGCCCGTCGAGCCCATCCACGGGCCCGCCAAGCCCATCCACAGGCTGCCGCAGCTGCTCGCCGATGACAGCTTCCTCGCAGGATAGCCGGGATCCGGCCGCCCAACGCTGGATCTGGGAGGAGCCCACAGATCCGCCACCGGAGGCCACCTCACCGCCGGATCCGCGCCGTGGTGGCTCCAACCCGCCGGATCCGCCGCCAGAGGCCACCTCTCCACCGGATCTGTGATGTGGTGGCTCCATTTCGCCGAATCCGCGACGCCACCCGCTGGTGGAGCCATGGAGGGAGGGGAGGAGGGCGGATCCGCGCCCCGCCTATGGCTCCTGTTGGCCGCGTGACGGAGCTCGCGCGCCTACCTCGCCTGAGCGGGAGCTCGCGCCTCGCCCCCAAGACCCGCGCCGTCCGGTTGAGGACGAAGACACGGCATGCAGGAGAAGAGCTCCCACCCTGACAACGTTGCAGCTGAAGAAGCAAAGCCACACCGCCCATCGCTCATGGCCGCACCATTGGCTCAAGCACCGAAGTTGTGCCGCTCGTCGCCCATGGCCACCTGCATCAGGCTAGGGAGGAGACCGGAGGGAGAGAGGAGTGCGACTGAGGAGGGAGTGAGGAGCTGTGGCTGAAAACCCTAGCCTAGTGTATATATATGTGTGTGTGTGTTCAGAACTGGGCCTCTTAGGCTAGCAGGCTAGGCCTGATTTACCGAGACGGTTATTTTATAATGTCTGCCTCAGTTAATGATTTACCGAGGCGGTTATTTTAGAATGTCTGCCTCGGTTTATGATTTACTGAGGCGGTTATTTTACAATGCCTGCCTCGATTAACGGTTGTTGCCCGGCTGCCCTGTCTCGAATAACCGAGACGGGCAACCAGGTCGCTCGCCTCGGAGCCCTAAACTGAAACGCTGCGGAAATGATTTTCTATAGTAGTCTTAGCTCGTTTTTCGTACTAGCTGAGGAAAATGATAAACCTCTTGCTCCCTTGGTCTCAAGAAAAAAAAATCAAAACTTCTAAAGTTATTGTAAGTTGAATTTTTATAAGGTTGATCAACTTTATATGAAAAATATCAACTTTATAACACCAAATAAATATATTATAAAAATACATTTCATGATATATTCCATGATACTAATAGCATCTCCAAGGGAATAGCCATTGTATCATAAAAATTGCTATTATTTATGTTATAAATCTGGTGCCCTTGGTGGCTTCGTCGAAGAGGATCGAGCTCCTGCGCTCTTGGTGTTCTTCGGTGCAACCATAAACGAAGGACGAAATGGGTTAGGTTGACCCAAAACCCTGAAAAAATTTACTGGGGTAGAGTGAGTCAGCGCGCGTCTGGGCCAACCAATTGTGACCCACTTACTTGCTGGTACACAATGCAGGAGTTCTGGTTGGATCAGTTGTTACTTGAGTGGGCTAGTTCTAGTTAGACCAGGCCACCTTGCTTTGTTTTCTAGATGCGGTAATGGGTGAGCTAAGCATAGTTTCTTTTTAACTGACATATACATAAATTGCTCCTAATCCGGAGCAAGGGCTGGAAGGTGCACGCTGACGCTGACAGTACGTGCAAGGACAAACAACCAAAGGTTAAAGACTTGACTACCGCCGTGAAATTTTCTCAAAGGCGATCGACCGAGAAACCGTTTGCGAAGTTGCATGCATGCACCTATCCGCTGTGCGTGACGACTGACTGACTGGCTCGTGTACAAAAGGATAGTACGAGCCTGTTTAGTTTGGTTCCCAACGCAAAAAGTGAACCCAAAAAGTGCTACAGTACCTGTCACATCAAATCTTGCGGCACATGCATGGAGTACTAAATGTAGACGAAAGAAAAAACTAATTACACAATTTAGTTGTAAATCACGAGACAAATCTTTTGAGCCTAATTAGTCCATGATTGGACACAAATTACCAAATAAAAACGAAAAGTGCTACAGTAGTCGAACCCAAACTTTTTCACCAACTAAACAACCCCTACGTAGGAGACTAGTATGTACTGACGCTTACTGACTTGTACGACGCGACGGCGGCGACGCAAACTCTTAGAATTTTCATCGACGGCTGTATTTAGTTCCTCAAAAAAAAGTACTATACAAAAAAATTCTCTGTTACATCAAACTTGCGATACATGCATGGAGTACTAAATGTAGATAAAATCAAAAATTAATTGTACAGCTTGATTGTACTTTGCGAGACGAACGTTTTGAACCTAATTAGTCAACGGTTAGATATTATTTGCCAAATAAAACCAAAACGTGTTACAGTATTTTTTTACACCTTTTCAGGGACCTGAACACAGCCGACAACGAGCAGGGAATTTTCGAATACACGTACGCTTGTGATGTGATGGCCGCAAGTCTATTGGCTGGTGGGAAATCCAGAATCAATCTGTCGTGTCATTTGACCATTGAGCTGTAGTCTTCGGCCATCGTCGTCTAAGGTCTAACCTAATCCCCATCGCACAAACTTTTGTTACTTAGTACGGTACTCCCTCTATCCCAAATTATAAGACGTTTGACTTTTTTAACATCAAGTTTGACCACTCGTCTTATTCAAAATTTTTTGCAAAACATCACTTCTTTTGTTGTGGCTTGCTTTATTAATAATAGTTCTTTAAGAATGACTTAAATTTGCTTATATTTGCTCAAATTTTTTGAATAAGACGAATGGTCAAACTTGGGGTCAAAAAAGTCAAACGTCTTATAATTTGGGATGGAGGAAGTAGCTGGCTAATGACAAACCCCTATAGAAAGCAAGTACTCTCTCTCCGTGCTGCTCGCCATAGGCAGGCGGATGACGTCGGCTCTGCATCAGTGTGAGCGTGTTTTTTTCCCCACCGAACCGATCAACATGTAACTGCATCCTCGGCTTCTCGCTCTCCTCTGCCTTACAAGTGCAGTCTTCACTGTGAGCTGTGTCATTTGCCTGATGAACTCGTGCGTAACTGGCAGTGCAGTCTTCACAATTTATTGATTATGGGTGTGTTTGTTCGTTTTCTATATAAGTCTAGCTAGCAAAACTAAGCCAGGATAGCCTCAGTCTGCCCCTAGCAAGCCAAGACCCGTTTGTTTGGTTGCGTGTGCTGCTAAGCCTGGCTAGGATGAGTTCGTATTTGGTTGGCTGGTTTGGCTTGGGTAAAGTCACCTCTTCTTTGTGCAGGTAAGTTTACCACTTCTAAAGCAATTTATCGAACACCTGGTGAACGCCCAAGCTCCACCACCGCCTGAGCTCCATGCTGCCGCCGCCGCCCTGGAGGAGGTGGCGAGAGAGGTGGAATCGGCGCTCGTTGAACATGGGGATCTAGACGAGCACGACGGGGAACACGGAGGAGCCCAGCTCCGGGTCGCAGAGGTACCGGCGCTCGGGGTGGAAGCAGAGCAGGCGCACCCCGACATGGTGAGGCAGATCGCCGCGTCCATCGCCTGGCTCACTCGGTCCGGCCGCGCGGCAGCGCCCGCCGACGGGTCGTGCCTGCAAATGCGTGCGCCGCCAGGACGGGCGCCTCATGGTCGAGGCCGTGGCGGTGAGGCCGCGCGGCAACCTCCACGCGAAGCGCCAAGGTGGACGCATCTGTAACACCCCGATGTTACACATGCATTTAGCACCTGCAAATCATGAGCATAAGCATTGTCATGCATTCATTAGCATTGCATGAAATAATGATTGAAACATTACTTTGAAACATGAATGTTGCATGTGCTTGTTAATACAATTTTTGCCCTGATTATGCTTGCTAGGCCAATAAAACATGTTTAGTTATAAATGCAAATCATTTAGGAAAATTTATCATGAAATTTGGAGCAAGTTTTGTATTCAAAGTTTTGTCAAATTTTGCTTTTAAAAATATTCCCAAAAATGGTCAAAAACCCTTCATATTTAGCTTTTGCGTTCCAGTTCAAAATCTATGCAGAATTTTTAGTTGGTCCCTAAAGCAGAGTTGTAGAGGATTAAATTCTAAGCAACTTTAATTTTTGGGCCATTTCCAGAAAATACCATTTTCTTACTCAAAATTTGGCTTGAAGCTGTTGTTTGAAATTTATTTGAAAATAGAAATTGAAAAAAACATTATTTTCACCTTACCGGGCCGTCGCCTCCCTTCTCGGCTCAAGCCGATTTGCTGGCCCAGGCCCACGCCGCGCTCCTCCTCCCGCTCGCCCACGCGCGGACGCGCCCGCCTTCCCCGCCTGCCCGGCCGCCACGCGGCGACCGTACACCGGCGGCGAGGGGCAGTGCCAGCTCCGACCAGCCGCGCGGCTTTCAAGAGCCTACCAGCCGCACCCTAGCGCCCCACTCCTCACTCTCCTGTCCCCCTGCCTCACCTGCTCGCAGCAGCAGCAGCGCGCGCGCGCCGCTCATCGCCACCGCGCACCGAGCTGCCTCGCCGGAGTTGGCTCTCCCGGCCACCGTAGCTCGCCACCGACCACTACGTCACCCCTATGGCTCTGCCTCGCCATCGCGCGGCCCGTGCTCGCATCCGTTTGCCTTGGTAAGCGTCCACTGCACCGGAATGGCTTGCCAGAGTTGAGCACTCCTCGCTAGAGGACTCCGCTCTGTGGACCTCGCCCTTCCGCTCCCCCTCTTGTCTCATTTTCGCACGCATTCGAACCCTCTTGGTCTCCCGGTGCTCGGACACCGCTCCCCGCTCCACACCATGGCCGGAGTCATGCTCCTGCCGGTGAGCCGAGCCATCGTGCCGCCATGCACGCCGACGAGCTTGCCTCGGTGCTCCTCTGACGGCGCTCGAGGCACCGCTGGGTTCGCCTGGAGCCGTAGAGCACAGTGGTGGTCGTCGTTTGGTCGAAGACCTCGCCGTCGGTGAGATCTCGGCGGTCCGCCGCCCCCTGTCCTGTGTGGCTGCCAGGTGGGACCTGTCTGACGCGGGGGCCCGCCTGTCTGTCTCATGTGTGTTCACTGGGTACAGATCTGGGGTGTGTGTAGCATTTAAGCGGTCGGATTTGAAAATGATTTCGAAAATATTTTTCCAGAAAATGTGAAAATGATTCCAAAAATCATATCTTGAGATTTATGGCTCCAAAAATTGTGAAACAAATTTTGGTAGGCTTCTTAGGAGTATATCTATAGTTTAAAAATATTGCATGTTGAATTTGTGATACTTTTCTGTGGAGCTCTAATTAATTCTTGAAATTGCTGTTTTCTTAAGAAATGCATAATAAATTATAGGAAGCTCAGAAAAATAGGGTTCCAGTTTTGTTAATCTTCTTTAGTATGTTCTGTAGGAAAATAGTGATGTCTAGTTCAAGTGCTATTTATGGCTGATTTTTGTTATTTTGCTAGAGAGAAAAATTTGATGAAAATATGCGTGTGATAATTTTTGTACAGTGATTATTTACTATGTAGAACCTAGGAAAAATACTAAATTTGTTGTTTGATACTTTTCATAATACAAAGTATTTTCATGCTCATATTTATGCCATAGCTTGTCATTTTTGTGTAGGCCATTTTACTTATCCAAATGTCATGAAAATTTTTTGATAGTCTACTTAGAGTAGTACTATGCTACTGTAATTTTCTCAGATTTTTCTATGCTGTCAAAATAGATGTTGCTATTCAAACCTATTGTTAATTAAGGTTTAATTAAATCTTGCTTTATGCATGATTGATGAATTAGTAAATCTTTGGTGTATCTTGGAAGCATTTTTAACTTGATGTGGTGACTTAGCATGTTAGTACCGTGGTTGTAGTATTAGTGTAGCAGTACTTGAGTGTGGCTCCATGGTACTTAGTAGTAGAAGAGAATGCAGTAGATGACATGTACTTATTGTACATGTTCTTGGATGATGTTGACTACTTTGTATGAGAATTTTACTATACTCTACCCAATAAAGCAAATAGTGTTCATCTACCTTGCATGCAAGCATATTCATTGTGTGTATTTTCATCCGATGCAACTTTTTGCATAAGCACTTACGCACCTGCATCATACAGGATTGCAAACAAAGAATCCAGTCGTCATACCAGAGGAGTCGAAAGAGCAGCTCGAGGTGCAGCCACAGGAGGTGCCCGAGGCCAACGAAGAGGACATTGAGGAACTTCCGGAGTGCCCCGATCACCGCCCGAATTCCTTCGAGAGAGGCGAGCCCCGAAGCATTTCTCCCTCGGTTTGCAAATATTTAATTAATGCTTTACTTTAATTGATGCATTACGTTCAGGAGTTGTTTGCAACCGTTGCTGTATTATACCTTGTTTACCTTTGTTATACTATATCCGTGTTACCCTGGTATCCGCAGTCGAGTCAATGCTTAGCTGGCTTAGACCGGTAGAAGTTGGGTGATTTTCTGTCACCTGTGAGTTATAGGTGGTTACCTAGATCTGCTTGGATAATTATGTCATCATGGGATAACTAAGTGTTAATTCGAAGTTGAGACCGGACGAAAACTTACAGGGTTTCAGACTGTAGTGATTTTTGTCTGTGTCGATTAAGGACCGACCGTTGTTGGGCCTCGGATTATGTTGAACACATGCCTCATATTTAGCTGGCCGAATAACGTACCTTTCGACCGCGAAGCTAGAAGATTATTCGGGCTGAGTGGATTTCCCGCAGCGCACTGTACCGAAGAAGGTGTGGTAGGACACAGGGGTGCGATGATAAGACCGAAAGGCAGTCGGTCGGCCCCCGGGTACATGTGGTTCCTGACAAACTCGAGATTTTACCTGGATAGTTGACTTGGTGACCAATATCTCACTTTAACGGGTGAGTGAGGTTTGTGTGAGAAATAAATTACCAGCTGGTCAATAATCGATTCGAATCGCCATCATTCACTGGATAGTGAACACTTAACTTGAGTTACTTCATCGTAGTAATATTGATGGAACACTTGGATAGTTAGAATGGATATGACATTATGGAAGTGCTAATGATCATTGGTTATCATTAATTGCTTAATCACATGCTTGCTCTAGTATAGGTGCAAATGTAGCCGACAGGTTAATAATGATTAACTTAATATAATGCTTTTGAAAAAAATTCTTGAAACGCTAAAAATGCATTTTTGCAAATGAGTTAGCTACACCACTGTAAAGCCCTTCATAATCCTTGGTGTCACTTTATTTTGGTTATGTCGGGTAAGTCTAGCTAAGTACCTTCGCGTACTCAGGGTTTTGTTTCCACTTGTTGCAGATGGGCAGATGTATTACGGCTACTACTGTATCAATTGCCTTTATCCTGCGATGGGTGATGCTTAGGACCATGGACAATGGTCATTCCTTACGTCTCATCTAATGCTTTTGTTGGAGATGATCATCAGCTGGCACTTTACTTCAAACTCTGTGTGAGTGTGTGTGGATTTGAACTAATAGCTTCCGCTACTTTCTATTCGAATTCCGTTTGTAATAACTATGTTTAAACTCCGATGTATCTGTGATGCGAACTTTTATGTAATATGTGATGGTGACCGCTAAACTTATTATGATCTTGGCTGATATGCGAGTTGGTTTGAAATCCTTTGTGATTTCACGGACTACCGGGTTATACGGGCTTAAGTTTGCTAAATCATTTGCTCTGGCGGGTGATTTTCTTACTTAATTTCGTATAATTGGTCGGTTCTGTTACAGCATCTGTCTCTTCTTCATCGAGTGCTTTGCTCGCGACCGCGCGGGATGCGCGAGCGCAGGCCCTCGTCGAGGAGGAGGACCACCGGTGGGTGGAGACAAGGAGCGCCGGTGGGGGAGGAGGATGAGAACCGGCGGGGAGGAGGAGTACCAGCGGGGGAGGATCGGGTGAGGAAGACGGGGAACGACGAGGAGGCGGTGAGAGGAACCCGGGCAAGGCTGGCTCGGGCCTAGCCCAAGTAGAACGACCGATTCGGTCATTCAAGGCTGGCCAGGCTATCTCAATATGGATGGCCAGCCCTAGCCAGGCTCTAGCCCACTTCCAGACAACCAAACAAACCAAAATTGGCCTCAGGGAGCCGTGGCTGGAGCTGTCCACACAACCAAACACAGCCTATGTTATCTTCTTCCTCTAGCCTTACCTGAAAGGCATGCATGCATGTCGGCCTCCAACCTTTCCATCTCTGTAATGTCAACTTATGTGGTGGCATAGAGAGATTCTTTTATCCATCTCTGTCCATTAGTTTGTTCTTTTGGTGGCTCAATTTCTTTTAATCCACTCATCTTCTACCTTTTTCAAGATAAATAAAAAAGAAGATGGAAGACAAACCCACGGTTCTATGAACGAAATGAACTGCTCAACAATAGGCCCTCCATGCGGTCATGCACAGTATAATATGCCTTTTTTTTGCCAGATAAAGGTCTGTTTGAATGTCCGAATTAAGCGGAATTAGCATCAGTTTACAATTTACAATTTAATCCTCCGTCAAATGTCTCCTCGGTCTTGGCGCCCATGACTAATCCTGTTTATGTGCTAATCGACCAAGCTACCCTTCTCATATACTTCCTCTGTCCCTGAAAGAATCAATTCCTAGAGCAAAATGTTGTCCGCAAAAGAATCAATCTCTAGAGCGGATGCCAATTTATTCCTCCTCGAAATCTTGATCACGTTAAATCACAGCCCCTCCCGTCTCTCTCTTCACGCCCCTGCTCCCAAGTTCCCCAATCCTCTTTCAATTTGAGTGTTGGACTACGTACAACAGCATTTAATATCCTTTGAATACTCCAAACGACACCTCTTAATTGTATTGGAATACTCAAGTGCTCTCGGCAGCTGCAGAGATACTGATGTCCAGCCAGGGTTAACATAGTCTTTTTACTTGTTTGCTAATCTGTCCTAAAGTTGCTAGGAATTGATTCTTTTAGGGCAGAGGGAGTATATATTCCTGTATCATTTGGGTGCTTTAGATGTTGACCATTGTCCCGGATGCTCTTTCTAAGCACTCCGGAGGAGACAGGTTTGGTGACCAAACCATATGGGTAGCGCAGCAATCATATCAGGTTAGTGGAGTGTATGCAAATCTTTCTACCCCTTCCCATATTTTTCTACACTGTATATATAGCTATGTCAAGATACATAGGAGAAGTAATAAACATTATAAATCTAAAAAACGTATAATTTAGAATGGATGGAGTAGATTCTATGGGGGTGTTGGGATCCGGGGACTAGTTAGTCCCTATCACATCGGACGTTCAGAAGCAAATTAGGAGGATTAAACATAAACTAATTCTAAAACTAATTGTACACATGGAGACTAATCTGTGAGATGAATATATTAAGTCTAAGTAATTCATCATTAGACATGTTTACTGTAGCATCACATTTTCAAATCATGGACTAATTAGGTTTAATAGATTCATCTCGTAAATTTGTCTCCATCTGTGTAGTTAATTTTGTAATTAGTCTATGTTTAATACTTTAAATTAGAGACAAACATCTGATGTGACAGGACTCAAGTTTAGTCAAAGTATCAAACAGCATGTAAAATTACGAGCCAAGTGCCAGCCAGGTCAGTTGAGTGGGCAAAGCAATCTTTTTACTTGAATTATCCTAATCTATGGTACCGCTGGAAGGTGAGCAGTTTGACC
The DNA here is from genome assembly GCA_022457205.1 of Saccharum spontaneum. Classification (NCBI taxonomy): domain Eukaryota; kingdom Viridiplantae; phylum Streptophyta; class Magnoliopsida; order Poales; family Poaceae; genus Saccharum; species Saccharum spontaneum. The sequence continues at coordinate 55,287,855 of CM039617.1, read as the reverse complement.
TCGACCGGCGAAGGTGACCCCGCTTCAATCACCCACATCATATTATGACGTACGGACTGGCTGACCTTGGCTGATTTGTACAATTACACAGCAGTATAGTATGACGCACGTTTGCAAAAGGATATTATTGTATATAGGAGAGTGGAGACTAGCTATTACTATTGACCGTTAGTGCTTCGCTGACTTGTACGGCGACTTAGCAGGGAATGCACGTACGTACTTATGCTTAACGCTTGTGATGGTTTAGTTTATAGAGAGTAGAAAAGAAAAGGAATCCCCCCAAGTCTCTTGGTTGGTGGAAATTTGTCGTGGCATTTGACCATTCAAGTCTTGTAGCATCTAACCTACCCATCACGAAAATGACAATGACAAAACTTTGTTTCCTACTAGCTGGCTAATGATAAGCCCCTAGGCTCCGGGATGACGTTGGCTCCGCATCACCGCGAACGTGTTGATCTTGTTAGTTGCTCCCTCCATCTCAAATAAAGCAAAACTTCTAAAGTCCTTCTAAGTTGTATGTTTATAAGGTTGATCAACTTTATATGAAAACTATCAACTTTATAACACCAAATAAATACATTATAAAAATATATTTCACGATATATCCCATGATACTATTTTTGTATCATAAATATTGCTGTTCTTTCTTTAATAAATTTGATCAAACTTACATAATTAAGTTTACTTTAGTATAATTTTAGAACTTTTTTTTGTAACAAGTCGATTTATTTAGAAAGCAAGGCGGTAACTAAAGAAAATGTTGCATTTGATACTTAGCACCGTTTTTAGCGTGCATGATAATTATAATTATATGCCGGATACTGATCTAGCATATGCGTATGCCAACTTATGGCCGGGGTTTCCACCCTATCAAATTTTTGATCTAGCATATGCGTATCTTTGGGCAGGCAGCAGACCAGTAGTTCTTGGTTAAGCATGGCTTTTAGTATGGAATATTACGTCTGTTGGATTGGATAGCTACAACCAAAAATAATAATGATAATAATCAGAAACAATAATGACGTGTCTTGGTTGGTGGCAACGTGCACGGTTGTCTTTCATTTTTTGACCATTAGCAGATAATTTTTGACCATTTGCAGTGGACCAGTCTAACAATACAAATCACTAGCGCCAGCTGCCAATTAAGCATGGCGTCGACTCCACGTCACCGTGCACGTCGTGGCAGACGAATGCTGACGCAGATCCTCAGCTTATAGCGACGAATGCGGAGGCAGGTGTTCAAACCACGAGAGGCAGTTGGCTGCTGCTCCTCAGATTACGTAGATTCAGATTACGTGGTTTGAAAAAAATGCCACATAATCTGAATCCAAGCAGTTGTTCAAACCACGAGAGACAGCTGCAGCTGCAAAGCATACTTTGCCTGCTCGATTCTCATTTCGATTTTTCGCGAGCCTGCTGTTGGACTATAGTTCAAACTTCAAACCAGCGAGTTTGGGAATGCTTTTTTTTTTTTTTGTTCAATTCTGCACCTTAATGAACTGAGGGAGTACGCTTCCCCGGTCTGATGGCGCATCCATCCAAATACGGCCTTTCACAGGTGGCTTGGTTCACAATTTCAGCTCATTCAGCTATTCCACACGGGTTGCCACTTGCCAGTGAGAGTCCACGGTGCCGCGCTCCATTTGATATCCATATCTCGCTCCAAATCTCCTATAGTTAAAAAGAAAGAAAATAAGACCACCGTTTCGTGCGACAATTGTTGTCGCTCCGTCGGTCCGCCCCCCTTGCGATACCGCACTACGTAACCGCGGCGATTCCGCACCCACAAAGGAAGGCGAACGTGCGATCAGCCAATGATCGTGCATGTCGGACCCTCGTGCGATCACCATAAAGGAAACGGATTGCCGTTCTGCGGCCTGTAAAAAAGAAAGCCCCCATCTTCCACCCTAGCAATCCTTGTGCCCTCCCGCATGCGATCCCCCGGCGTTAAAGCTGCCCCTCACCTCGACCTCGATTGCTGGACCTCGCTGGACCTCGATCGCGAGCAGGTCGAGGTCGAAGCCGGGTGGGCCACCGTCGCTGGGGGCGGCAGGACATCGTGTCCCCTTGAAGCACGACGACGACCTCGATCACGCGAACCGAAGCCGGGCAGGGCTGCCATCGTTGGGGGTGGCAGGACGTCGTGGCCCTCAACGTCACCCTCGCCGTTGCACGTGCTGGCCCGACGCCTCCGCCGTCGACACGCTGCCTCCGCCGTTTGTGTCGCGCTCGTCGTCTCGCTGTGCCTCGCCGAGCTAGGGTTTGTAGTCACTGGGGGTGGCACCAGCGGCGGCTACCTAGAGATCGACGACGCCGTAGATTGTCCCTCTCCGCTCTTCCTCTGGCCCGGCCGGATGTTCTCCCGTTCCTCCTCTTACTGGCAAGGACCCACTGCCGGCAGCAAGGAAGCCAGTCAGGCTGCCTGCCCGGCTCAAGCTCACAAGGTAGGTAAGATACCTTCTCGTTGCATCCAATGCATGAGGTTTTCTCTTGCGATTTATCTTGTTGTATACTTAGTTTCTGCATTTTTTTATGCTTGGGTTTCAAAAACTGTTGCTTGTGCACGTAACCTGCTCGGCACAATCCCTGCCCTTGCATGCTGTAGCTGTTTACGCTTGGAGACACTATATGGTTTATTGTATGCTTTGTACGAACACATCCACTCTACCAGTAAATCAAAACAATTCTAAATGTTAGCAAATACGTGTGGGAGAGTGATAACAGCCAGCAGTGTCTCAGGATGATTAATTCCGTATAGCAATTTCATCCCTTTCTGCTTGCATGCTTGTTATTTTAGTTGCTTAAAGCCAGCAGTGTCTCAGATAGTGGTAACATCTTGAGTCCTTCTATTATTTTATTTGCTTACTGCATCAAATTTATTTGTTATTTTTTTGGATAGAGTGCAGCCATCAAATTTTAATTTTCATTGGCAGCATATAGATCATGCACAATTGCAAGGTGTTAGTGGTTATCGTCTCAAAAATTGGTCTTTCTATTGATGAGTACAAATTAGGACACAGACCTTGCTTGACTTTCATAGACTTTCACAGTCCTTGTCGAGAGTTGTACGAATAACTTGGAGATTTACACTGACACATGCGAACAACTTAGAGAAACATATAATTTGATTAGTATCAACGGATAAAAAATTTTAGTTTACAATTTGATTCGTTAAGCCATCAACTGATTGATGTTATAATAATTTATTACGTATTGGCTGAAGTTTCGAAGGCCCATAATACTATGTTCATTATTTGTTTTTTTATAGAAAACAAAGGTACATATCACGATTCGTATTCAACTGACTCTAGATCGAGTGGATCTATATATTCAGATTAGGATTCCTAACTATGTGGAGAACCTATGTCCATATATGTCATAAATAAAACTAAAACAGGAGATGTGTAGACAATTCTATATTAACGGAATTAGTTAGGGGAGGCCATACCAATAAAAATTAGAAGAGATTTTTCCTTTTTATTATTTAAACGATAGAGGTATAGATATGTAGGATTATTCTAATATACATAGTGCCACATTTTTCACATTTTTATTTTTTATATACTGGGGATTATTTATTCAACTTTAATTTATTATTTAAAAGATAGGTATAGATCTGTAGGATTATTCTAATATACATAGTGCCACATTTTTCACTTTTTATTTTTTATTTTTTATATGCTGGGGATTATTTATTCAGCTTTAAGGTGTTATACACTCATTAAATAGTATTTTCATCACATGTGTCACGTGGTGTGGTGGTAAGCCGGTGTCTATTGCTGGAGGTGCGGGTTCGTTGCCTCATGCAGCCTGGTATTTTGGCGTTTTTTAACACGTATTGGTGTTTTCAAACAACGACCGGTGGTTACGGGCCACGAGCTGGTGCGCGTGAGCTAGTGGACCGATTGTGAGCGAGTGGGCCACGCAAGTGTGTACCCCGAATGTGAGCAAGTGGGCCGCGCAAGTGTGTACCGAACTGGCCAAATTAGAAAGGGCCGGACGAAAAACATGAACATGAAATTTTACCTATTTATTATTAGATATACATAATGGGCATCATGAAATGGGTTAGCAAATGAGAAAAAAAATAAAAACCGCAAAAATTTAAAGAATCAGCTATTATTAAAAGATGTTAAATGTAAAAAGAAAAAGAAACTTCACTTCATTTAAGATCATGGAGGAAAGGATGAGTAACCCATTAAAAATTTCCTCCCACAGTGGGATCATCCGACGGTAGGAGTGATCCACACCTTGAGCACAGTAAGTGTTCAACGTCAGCCAATTTATTAACTGCAAAAACATGAGCCGAACAACTTCAGCAGCTGTCAGTAAACACTAGTAGATCTATGTTTTTTCCTTAATAAATGTACTTATAACCCCTGTACGTTGGTTTTATAATCCGTACTTTTCAGCTAGTTTTTTCAGCCAACAGTTTTTTTCTCATAATAAATCAGCAAACACGACTTTCATAACTTTCTATGGTGGAATTAATGTGTACTTTGCATTGCCCAATTCATCATTTATTTTCAGTGTTATTCTTTTGGGACTCAATATTGTGAGTTTTTTTTGAAACACCGAGACAATTTCATTTCATTCCTGATGCTTGCTACCATTTCCTTTCCTGCTTGCTACCATTTCCTTTCCATCTGTGTATAGTTGCTATGTCCGTACATTTGTGCACAGTAGCAATAGTAGCATCAATGCCCACACGATGGCTCTTGTTCTGTATGCAGTTCTTGCCAATTCTTGTTATCTACTAGCGTTTCTCAAATGTGTGGCAATGATAGACTGAAGTATACAGAAAAAGGTAAATCAACAACAATCAGAAAAATTGTTTTTTTAAGAAACAAGAGGATCAGAATTCTGGCTTGGTTTTCTCAAATGAGAAATTATAACGCTCAGTATGTTCATTGTCGATCATCTGGGGAAAGAGTCATCATATCCTTTAAGTGTGCAACACAGTTAAGAGAACAAAAAAAGCACAAAAAGAACCAATTTTGATAAGAGGCAACAAAAACAAGCACTACCACGAGATTCAGAATCATTTTTTTCTGCATAAATGGAGGATCAGAATTCTGGCTTGGTTCTCAAATGAGAAATTATAGCGCTCAGTATGTTCATTGTCGATCATCTGGGGAAAGGGTCATCATATCCTCTTAAGTGTGCAACGTTACGAGAACAAAATAAGCACAAAAAGAAGCATCAATGAATAATTAATCTGACTAAATACGGGGATGGTGGGAATGGCGAAGTAAAAACCTTAAGAAATTAAATGTAAAAGAAAAAGAAACTTATCACTTGGTCATGGGGGAAAGGCTACATCAGATCTTCAAGGTGAAAAAGGATGTGACATCACAGAGATGACTCAGACGCAAATTACTCATTAAAACTTGCCTCATCTGCTTCCATCCTCCTTTTAACTACATCCCCCGGTCCCCCCAAAGAAATTATCAAGAATCATCTATAACCTGAGTGCCTCTAGCAAATTTCAGTTCAAATTTTCATTTAATCTTCGACTGCTCTCCGTTAAGATTTGCCAAATACGCATTTAAATCACTACAGATAAATCATTTTAGAAAAGAAATAGAAAACATTAAACTTGAGATAAGACGCGGGAGATGATCAGATAGAGCTAATACAGTTTGAGCCATCATGGCGGCCAATCAAACCAATAGGGAAACAATTTCGTCATCATTTCATCTCCACACACACCGCACCGGTAGCGTCACTGAAGAACAATACAGATTTGATTTCCTTCCCTCTTAGAAATATCAATTCAATTCGAGACATATGCATCGAAGGCTAGAAAGACAGAAAAAAAAACTAGAAAAAGCAAAACAATCTGAAACGGGCAAACGGCAACAAAGAAATAAAAAAAATGTCGACTGCTTGAGGGAGAGATTTGGGCGGAGTGGTGGGCGCATCAGATCTCCAAGGTGAAAAAGGGAGTGACATCACAGAGATGCCTCAGATGCAAATTACCCATTAAAACTTGTGACTCCTCATCTGCACCAATCCATCCAACAACACCACCCCCACCAAGCAGCGCTACCAACGCGAACCAAGGATGTTAGTAAAATAGGATTTCGAAAAACTTGAACAAGCGGAGTCGACGAGAAAGCCAGAGACCATAACACCACTGTCTCTGGACACCGAGAAATAGAGGAAGAGGATGGCTGGCGAAAATGAGCCGCTGCTGCGGAGAGAGGTCGGCGGCGGCGGTTGGTGCTTCCGTTTCCCATACCCTCACCTATTATATACAAGGTCTACTAGGGTTTGAGAGAGAGGGCCGGCGGCCGCGCCGAAGCCGGGTGTCCGACGCGTCGCCGCTGGAGCAGGCCGGCGGAGCGTGGCGGCCCATGGGACATTCGCAGCCTAGGCCCAAGTGGGATTATGAGTTCACTTTGAAAAAAGTCCTCAAAGGGTGTGTTTAGATGGGAAAAGTTGGGGTGAAAAGTTACTGTAGCACTTTTCGTTGTTATTTGGTAAAATTTGTCCAACCATTGATTAATTAGACTCAAAAGATTCGTCTCGAACTTTACAGACAAACTATGCAATTAGTTTTATTTTTTACCTACATTTAATGTTTCATGCATGCGTTTAAAGATTTGATGTGATGGGTGGAAGAGGAAATATTTTGGGTTCCTGTAGTAAGTGAACAAGGCCAAAGTTTAGTTTTCCTTCAACTCGAAACCCGAGTAAACCACCGCCGTCAACTTTTAAAACCCTTCATTTTACCTGTCTGACCTGGTCATAGGTGGTCTTCAGAGGTGGTTGTCTTTTTTATTTACTTATTTTGGATAAATATTAAAAAAAATTATAAAATAAAAAATTCAATTTTGTTGGACTCTACGTGACTAGATCTATACAGTAAACATATAATATGGTACGATTTAGTACAAAGTTTTTGTTGTAGCTTTATTAACCCCGAGTAAACCACCGCTGTCAACTTTTAAAACCGTTCATTTTACCTCTCTAACCCGGTCATAGGTGGTCTTCAGAGGTGGTTGTCTTTTTTATTTATTTATTTTGGCTAAATATTTAAAAATTATTTAAAAAAATCCAATTTTGTTGAACTCTACGTGAGTATATCTATACAGTAAACATATAATATAGTACGATTTAGTACAAAGTTTTTGTTGTAACTTTAGATTTATAATTTTTTTAAAATTAATTCATAGCTGCAGTTTCTATGGTCCAGTTATGGTGGTGGTCTAGTTATTTTATGCTTTAACTGTAGTAAAACTTTCATACACATTTCTATTTTTACACACTTTTAACTATTTTAAAACTATTTAACAAGTATAAATCTAAATAAATGTATAACTCAGTTATACATGATCCAGTGAGCATGAAATTTTTACTACAGTTTAATCATATAATAATTAGTCCACCATAAAAATTTCATCACAATTTGACCATAGAAACTGCAGCTTTAAATTAATTACACAAAAAGCATAGATCTAAAGCTACAGTAAAAACTTTGTATTAAAGCATACCATATTATATATTCAATCTGTAGATCTACTCATGTGGAGTCCAAAAAATTAGATTTTCTATTTTATGGTTTTTCTTTGATTTACTATGATTTTTCAAAAATTCAGCTGAAATAAATAGAAAAAGAAAAAGACAAAACTGCCTTTGAAAACCACCTATAACCGGGTCAAGGAGATAACATGAACGGTTTTAAAAGTTGAGGGAGATGATTTACCCGGTTTTGGAGTTCAGGGAGGAAAACTAGAGTTTGAGGATAATACAGGTAAAATGGACTTTTTCCTTCACTTTTTGCCGCCATCCTAGTTCGCTAATCAAGCTTCTCAATCTCAATTTATTTACCAGCCCATCAAAACGGATTATGTGTTCACTTTTTGCGAAACTGTGTTGAAGTACTCCAATCATCATATCATAGATTGTAAGTCTTTTTTAGCTACATCATAAATCAAGCTTCTCTAGTTTTGACTATCTGAAAAACGGGCACAACGCTCGATCGAGAAAAAAGTTTTGACTATCTAAAAATATAAAAACATCCAGATCGGACAACATTTATTAAATACACCGTGATATATATATATTTTTAAATACAATTATATTATATATTTAGATGTATATTCTGATAATGAATTTGTACAATATAATATATACATTATTGATGTATATTTGACTTAGAACAAAACTAAAACTATTTGAAAACAAAAGAAGTAATTTTTGTGATTATCGACAATTTGAATTAGATGTAAATTAGACTTAGAACAAAACTAAAACTATTTGAAAAGAGAGGAAGTATTTTTTGTGATTATCGACAATTTGAATAAGGTACTTCATTCCAAATTATAAGATGTTTCGAGTGTTTTTGTTTCTTGCTTCTCTTGTGCACTAGCTATCATATTTTTTTACTTAAACCTTTTCAAGTGCAACAAGTTAAAATGTGTTATATTTAATATATTATCCACCCACAAAAAGTTCTGATTTTTTTGAAGCATATTACATTTATGTCTTTTATGAAAAGTATTATTTCTTGAATTAGAATACGAAATACGGGGCAAACGATGTCTCAAAGTGATTCTAATTCATCGTCTAAATGAGAGAATCTAAGTCTGAAAAACATCTATACGAGAATCTAGATCCCTCACAAACTCACCCCAAGTACATAGCAAAATTTATATATCTAAAAAGCTAAAACTTGTTATGATTTGGATTTTTCAATTTCATTACTGAACTCCTAACAAATCGTTAGGAAGAATTACACGAACGTTTTTAGGAATAGAGCTTATAATTTGCTCCTCTCCCTAAGTACACAGATGACCCAACACAACCAACTCATGAGCGGGTCTATTACAATCTCGCCCTTTGGACGAGCACTCAAAACTAATGAAACAAGAAGACACTAGTGTCTTAATCTTAGCTATCAACACTCCCACGACAGCATCATGGAAGTCTGAAAGTCCCTAATTTGGTTTTGGCTAATTGATGAAACCTAGGAGTAACCTTTGTATCTAAGTGGATGATTTAGATAAAGGTGGTCATTGAATATGAGACATGACATTGACTCATATGACCAAGATGGTGAAGACCAAGATGAAGCTTGGCTCGATGGACCGGTTGTGAAGGTGAAGGGCAAGTCGAGGCTTCGAAGCAAAGGACCATGCGATGGTGAAACTTGAGCAAGACTTGGCGCCAACGGACCGATGCAACGGTGAAGAGCAAGTGAAGTCAAGGTCGATGGATCGAGACGGTCATGTGAAGATATGAAGTGGATCACATCATTTGGAGAAACAAAATGGGTCAAGGCAAAGGTATAACCATAGGACCATTTTGTTTTACACTCAAGACACCATAGAGGGTGTGAGTGGTTTAGGGTCGATAGTCGAACTATTAAGAGGGAAAGTCTTATCGGTTATTCGACGCACGGGTGCCACTAGGTGAATTCATGAAGTGCGTTGCATGTAGGGCCTAGTGAGCTAACCGAAAAACCTTCGAAATATTTATGAAAATGCTAACACACGTGCACAAGGTGGTGTTCACTTGTTGATGTTGCCACATTTGCGAAGGCGGTTGAGTTTGAGCGGTAGAGAGGGGTTTGGGTTCCTCTCTCCCTCCCGCCGAGTTTGCGAGCGCGAGATTCAGGCGTTTTCGGGGAAACAAAATACCTATTTTCCACTACGCCGGGAGTCGTAAAAGAAACGAAGGCGAACGAAGGTCACAGAGGTGACCGGACGTGGTCACGATTTGACCAGACGCGTCCGGTCAGTTCAACGCAGCAGTCAGGCGCGCGGGCTAGGGTTTGCAACCGGCGCGTCCGGTCACTCGCGGGACCGGCGCGTCCGATCAGGCACCTAGAGGAGCAGAGAGTGGCGAAGAGCCGATCGGACGCACGACGCGTCTGGTCACACGCGATCGAACGCGTCCGATCGTTGGGGGAGCTTACTGGACCGCGACCAGACGCTGGCACTGTCGCGTCCGGTCATTGCGTGGAGCGCGTCCGGTCATTGCGTTTGACCGTTGGCGCGCAGTGACCGTTGGAAGTTCTGGCGGCCGCAGTTGAATCTGGGTGGACACGTGGACGGCGCAGGGCGACCGGACGCGGTACAGCGTGTTCGGTCAGTTCGACCGGTGCGTCCGGTCGTCCCGAAAAACGCCCAGTAAAGTGGCAACGGCTAGTTTCGAGGATGGGAGTTATAAATACGTGTTGGCCGGCCCTTGGGGAGGCCTCTTGGCATTTCTAACACTCTTGTGCATCCTTTGAGCTAAAGCTTCTCCTCCCACTCATCTCTCTTGCTTGATTGCAAATCAAAAGTGAGATTAAGTGATCCCAAAGTGCATTTGCATAGCTTGAGGGCATTTAGTGACACTTGTGGGTGGTTTTGCCGGTGGATTTCTTGTTACTCTTGGAGAGTACCGCTCCTAGCCGGCTTGGAGATTGTTGGAGACGTTGGCAAGAGAAGGTGATTATTCTTGGCCACCTCCGGTTGATTGTGAGAGGTTCTTGTGCTTTCCTCGGTGGGACGCCAAAAGCAACTCTAGTGGAATGCGCGTGTCATTGAGTTACCTCACTTGAGAGTGGTGTCTTGCGGTGCCTTGCGGGGCGTGCCTTGAGGGGCAAGTGACTTGAGGGTCACACCGGGAAACCATCTAAGTGTTGGTCGACACAACCGGTGACGTAGCTTGTCGGTGCACAAGTGAACACCGGGTGAACAAAAATATTGTGTCTCTTGTCTCCCGGTGATTGGTCTTCACATTGTGTTCTTATCAATATTGATTGATTGTATATCATCTTGGTGATTGGCAACATCTTCACTCCACCGTCGGTATAAGAATCACAATTCTCTCTCTTACACTTACTTTTACTAGATTATCTTGTGTAGCTCTAGTGGTAGCTTTGCTAGTAGTGTTGTTAGCTTGCTCCCTAGTGTTAAATTAGTGACATAGCTCTTGTGTGAACTAGAGATCATAATCTACTAGACTTGTGGATAGGAGGCTTGCATCACAACCCTTGGCTAAGCAAAACTCGCTTTACGCCGTTTGTTATTCTAACAAGTTTGCTTAGTGGTATTTGTAGAATTTTTTATTGGCTATTCACCCCTCTCTAGCCATCTAGGACCTTACAAAGTATTTAGTGATGATCGCCTGAACCACTATCTTTCGCATCTGTCTCGACAATTAGCCACCCAATGTCGAAATCAACTGCCATTTGTATACCCTGGAGATAGGCATTGAATTCGGTCTGCTGGGTACAGGGCGTCCATCTGCCCGAATGGTGCCGATGGTGGGCCGCAATGCAGTCCAACAACCGTATCTTATCTGCTCATCTACTTGCCCCCAACCATTTAAAAAAGAAAAAAAACTCACCTCACCACAACGCCGCAACAACTCTCCACGACCATGCTCCACTACGCCGCCTTCGCGCTTCCCTCTCTACTGCACCTACCTCTCCCTCACACCTCCACTCCGCCGACCGGCATCTCCTCCATGCCAGAGCACGATAGCCCATCTTCCTCCCTCTCTATCGTGCCTCCCATCCGCAGCGGGCTTTTCCACAGCACGGACCCGCCGAGGCCTTTTCCACCGGAGTAGCGAGCTCTACACCAGTAACTCCACACACCGACGAGCCTCCATTCGTAAGCATCCAGGAGAAGTTACGCTGAAAGCACATGTTGCAAATATATATTTCAAGTGTTTCAGATGTTTCAAATGTATGTTGCAAGTGTTTCATATGAATGTTGCAAAAGTAGATCAGGATGTTGCATATGCTCCAAGTGTTTCAGATGCATGTTGCAAGCGTTTGTTCAAGGTGTTTCATATGTTTTAGACGTATGTTGCAAGTGTTTTGATCTGGATGTTGCATATGTTTCACACATATGTTGCAAGAGTATGTTCCAAATGTTTTCACGGTTTCATTCTTATGTTGCATTAAGTATTTCATGTTGTAAGTGTTTTATTTGAATATTACATATGTTTCACATATATATTGCAAGCGTATGTTTCCAATGTTTCATTTGCTTTCAGACTTATGTTGTACTCAAGTGTTTTCATGTTGCAAGTGTTTCGTGTTTCAAAGATATATTTCGAGACTCATGGGGTCACAGCCCAGGTGCTGGGGAAGGGCATGGCGAGCCAGGGGCCGACGGATGGGGCACACAGCACGCGGGGTCCTGCGAACAGGGCATACTCATCCTCATCCGGGCTTCCCGGGTCCCTCCTGTGCCGAGAGAGAAGGGGGTCAGGGGAAAGAAGTGGCAGGCGCAGGCGGGGTACGTGTGCGGGGTAGGGCGAGGCAGAAGGGAGCAAGGTACACATGCGGGGCGGAGCGATGCAGACGGGGGACGGACGTGTGCGTGCAACAGCAGGAGGCGCGGGCGGACGGGCTAGGGCAGCACGGGGCACCCAACTGCTCCGGACATCCGGGCGAGTCCCATGATTTATCTTTCCCCTTCGTGATACGACCAAATCGCCAGTCCTAGATCCAGAAGCCCCAGCTACACGACACTGAGTTGGGGCGTTGGGCATAAACGACGCGTCAGCAATTTAGCTTAGGAAGCCTGACACGTTGGCTTGCTTGCTCCACTTCTCGTTTCGCCGAGGGGGTCCGCTTGCAGTCCCTGTGTTTCCTTCCAGAACTGAAATGTTCTACGCCGCATGTCATTTGGATTTTGGAATTGAGGGAGTACTTCTCATGTACCTACAGTGTACAGAACACACGACGCATTCTGACCCTCAAATATACTCTGCTATCTTATTCATGTAACTTCTCTTATTCTTATAAATTCAGTAGTATCACTATCACCAGTTAAGTACGGGGCCTTTGCTATTAATACCGATCGCTTGGACGTATCACCACTTACGTACAGGACCTTTCTAACAATAACCAATTCGTTTCGCTGGTTTATTGTGGTTGAAAATACTATTCGCTGATTTATTGTGAGAGAAAAATACTGCTGAATGGCTGCTGATTCCGCTGAATAGCTCAAACAAACAGGGTGACTGATCGCTTGGACAGAGTGGTAGAATGAAGGCTTCTTAGGGCAGTCCCAATGAAAGAAACTAGTAGTTTCTATAACATAGGATACTGTAAAAAAAAGTACTGCTTTCTAACCCATAGTTTCTATGAGTAATAATTATTTTCTCTTTCTCCTCCCAACTCTATCTTCTTCCTCCAATGAGAGTACGACACGAGCTCCCTAGAAACTGGTGGTTTCTCCCCAATAATAATTTCATGGTTTCTTCATGCATTGGGTCAAGAGTAGACCTGATTTCTTCATGAAGAAACAATTTCTATGATTTTTGCTCTCTTTCTTCATTAATTACATTGCTATGTCAAGTTTTTTTTTTTTTGCCTACGTGGCAAATCATTTAATGAGAATACAAACCATCATCAATGCACCATTCGGATTGCCCTTAGTACTGAAACCATCGCAACATGTACGGGGCCTTTGCTATTAATACCGATCGCTTGGACGTATCACCACTTAAGTACAGGACCTTTCTAATAATACTGATCGCTTGGACAGAGTGGTAGAACGAAGGCTTCTTAGTACTTAAACCATCGCAACATAAACGAGGATAGCAAAGGCACAACACAAAACCATCGACTAGGTGTAGGTACCTTGTTTGTAGCAGCAATGTGGAATAACAGAGGAGATGATAAAATTTACCACAATATATGAATAGATAATAATGGAATAACAGTAAAAAAACAAAAGAAAACTATAATAACAGCTCTGATCCGAACACATTCCGCCGAAAGATCTCAACAGTGCCAAATGCCAGGAACAAAATTTCCAATCCAAGACAATGTTTCCCACGAACTCTGTTGACTGTCACATTGCTGTCGAACACAATAAAAGAACAAGTCCAGCAAGATCGACTACAACACTAGAACAGTTCGGAAGCCAGGTGCCTGAGAAGAGGAACTGGTGTGGCTTCCTTACTGCTCACCCGGCGTAGTCTTGATGATATCAGAATCACCTGAAAACAGAATACAATCACTCTTCATATCCATATTTTGATCAAAACATCAAATTGACCTGTAATATGGAGGAGCCATTTACCAGGATCAATAATACTGAGGCAGCAGACACGGAAGTATTTTCCACAGGCTGTTCCCAGGTCAACATTGTCTGGAAAACGAGAAAATGGAGTTAATTTCAGCTGTAGCAAAAACAGTTAATTGCTTAGATAAACACAACCCTATCTCAAAATACAACGATAGGAACCTGCTATGCACATCATTTAGTTATTTCTCTTAGCAATTACTTGACTTACCTTCAAATGTAAATTCTTGTTAGAGGCAGAGCCATAAATATATTCTTAGGAGCCAATTAGTAACAATTATGCGTTCAAAGAAGCCAAAATGATCTTTACCAGTTGATTTTTGTTAATTATCTTGAGCTTGTACATGCATATATGAGGTTGCAATGGCCCCTAGGTCTATCACTGATTCTTGTGCTTTTCTGCAACTGGCTAGACATTCCAAAATCAGGGTCTAAATGAAAAGGTACCATGCCTACTTACAGTTGAAAATTCGACATTTCACTAGATCATATGCAACAACGATTAAAGAACCAAAAGTAAGAGATGCTAACTTACTTCCATGGAAGTGGTGGACTGTGACCTTAGCCAGCATAGCATAGTACTCAATTTCAGACTTCCGGAGCGGAGGACAGTTGTTAGCAATGATCACTAGCTTTGCTGTAAATCAATAGACTGATTTAGGCACATTACAGGCATGCTATATAACAAATGATAGTGTGTGAATTCTATTGTAAACGACATACAGTACAGTTGTGTATGTACTAACTCAGAATTAAAAGCAAGCATTGTCATGTGGAATTCATCAGAACACTAAGAATATTGATACCCCGAAGTATATTGAAAAAGTAAATCAACAAAAGAATTGTTTTTTAGGAAACAATCAGAGGATCAGAATTCTGGCTTGGTTTCTCAGATGAGAAATTATAGCGCTCAGTATGTTCATCGTCGATCATCTGGGGAAAGGGTCATCATATCCTCTGAAGTGTGCACCACAGTTAAGAGAACAAAAATGCACAAAAAGAGGCATCAGTTGTGATAAGAGGCAACAAAACAAGCACTACATGAAATTCAGAAACAATTTTTCTGCATAAATGGAGGATCAGCATTCCGGCTTGGTTTTCTCAAATGAGAAATTATAGCGCTCAGTATGTTCACTGTCGATCATCTGGGGAAAGGGTCATCATATCATCCACTGATAACATTAAGGTATAAAGGGGGAAAATATTCAGAGAATATGTCAGTACTGTTTTGTATGTACTCACATCAAAAATTAAAGAAAGTACTGTCATGTGGAAGGAACAGTTACGCAAAGAAAAGGAGTCAAATTACAGCATCTAAAATACTGGACAGGAGATATTCAATACACAACACAATCCACGAAAACACTATTAACTTAAAACATAAATCAGTCAGAAGATATCCACACTCATGCTCAACCAGTGATATCAGGCACTGGTACCATATATGCACGACATGGGGAGGATCATTGTGGCGTTGACTCATACACAATGGCCATTTTAATTCATCCATTGGTAATCAGTTTTCAACGCAAAACTCAAACGACATTTACATTTAAAACTAGCTACTAAGAATACATAGTTACTTCAAAAGAGCAAGCAGTGACAACAGACTTTGTGTACAAAAGTAACAGAAAAGTAAATCAACAAAACAGCCAGAGAAATTGTTTTTCCAAGGAACAATCGGAGGATCAGAATTCTGGCTTGGTTTTCTCAAATGAGAAATTATAGCGCTCAGTATGTTCATTGTCGATCATCTGGGGAAAGGGTCATCATATCCTCTAGAGTATGCAACTCAGTAAAGAAAACAAAAAGGCACAAAAAGGAACATCAAATTTGTCAAGAGGCAACAAAACAAGCACTACACCAAATTCAGAATCAATTTTTCTGGAAAAGTGGAGGATCAGAATTCTGGCTTGGTTTTCTCAAATGAGAAATTATAGCGCTCAGTATGTTCACTGTCGATCATCTGGGGAAAGGGTCATCATATCCTCCACTGATAACATTAAAGTATAGAGGGGCAAAACAATCAGAGAACATGTCCTGAAAAATACATTGTCCAGAGAATATTTTGGTGGGCGTCCATGTAGCCACAAAGTTATAGTAGCTGAGGTCATGAACCCAATGCCCTATTCTCCTTCTCTCAAAGTCGTATTCCCATTTTGACATGTAAGACTGTTCACGTAAGACATGTACATAATCATAATGCACACCAGCTAGAAAGCAGCAACATAAGCCCATATGAACAAGATAGTGAAACTAATGATTATCACATATGCCCGTATAGCGGGCACTAGTACGGTGAGGAGTAAAAAACAACTACATGGACACGTCCATAGGCACGGACGGATTGACTATCCCACAGGATTAATCTACGATCTAGTAACATAACCATACATCCATGGGCACCGATTCACATTCCTGAAAAGCTAATCTAAGATCCATGAAACAGAATAACGAGGGAGAGCTTCCTTACACTTGGAGTTCCTGAGTGTCCTGAGGACAGTCTTGTAGCCGAGCGTGTACTTGCCGCTCTTCATCACAAGCTGCAGCTTGTTGTTGATGTTGTCCGTGGACTTCTTCTGCACAAAACCAAACAGACAACGAAAAAACAGAGCTTAGAACAGAAATTGCAAGACTAGAAACGCGACCAGACTAAATGCAGCAGGCTGCCGCCCGGAAGACGGCGGCAGATCGACAAAAAGGTGGGAGAAACGGGGGCTTCCTGGGAGATATGGGGGACAGATGGGAGAACGCGGGGCATGGGATCGTTACCGTCTTCTTTGCGGCCACCATGGTTGCGCCCCGAGGAGAACTGACGGCGTCGCAGCGGCTTTGCGCGGCGGCGGCGGCGGCGGCTCCTTCTCGGGGATGACTGCGAGGCGTGAGGGAGGGTGCTAGGGTTCGGTGCTTTATAGAGTAGGGCGCCTGAGGGTTTGCCCGCTGTGGGCTTTGTAGACTGGGCTTACATTACAAGAGTACTTTGGGCCCAGTCGCAGAATATGGTTTGCATCTCTGTCCCCACCCTAAAAAAATCCCCTTCATAACTCCCTCTACATTCAAAAGAAAAAAAAAAAGAACTTCTCTCTCTCCCCCTCCAAAGTTTTATTTCTGTTTTTCGGCTAGGAAAAACTGCAAGACATCCCCCTTCATGTTGTAAATATACCCCTAAATGAAAAGTAATACATATAAATAAATATAAATCCCTATGTGAAAAATAATACATAAATTATGTATATATACATGTTGCTTGTATAGTTTTTTCTACCAGAATTTCTATGGTAAAAAACGACTTATATAAATTTTAATTTAACCGATGTACGCATCGGTGAGTAGCCATTTAAGTTGTTAGAATCAAAAAGAGTGACAAAGAGGGATTCTATTGTGCATAATCCATCATTAATAGTGGCATTGCATGCAATTTCCTCCATAGTATTAACAAGCTGTTTGGTTGTAACAATGAAAACGCAAACGTAAATGAAAATGAACCGCAGATGTTACCGGCGGTAACAAATTTGAACTAACTAGCCGCTTTACGTTTGCATTGCTATATAGGAACCAAACAGCTCGTAAGATCATATCAAAGTTTTGTGGACCTTAATATTCATGTGAGCCACGCGAGTACTTTCCTAACAACTTACATGAAATGAAATGTCTAAGTTCATACCATAGTGGATGTATTGATATAAAATAAAGCAATACTACCTATATTCTAAATTATATGGTGTTTTATTTTTTCTAGTCTTAGATACATAATTGTTATGCACTTAGATATGTACTAGATACATATATAGTAAAATAATGCATCTTGAAAAAGCAAAAATATCTTATAATTTAGAGTGGAGTAACTTTGAAAAGGGGCTTCTATAACCTGGATAGACTTGTAATTGACACACCATTTTGCGTGCATGGGATATTTGTAGTTTGGGGCATATTTGCGATTTTAGTTACAAATATATGGTTCCTTTACAATTGTGCAATCCTTGCTCTTCTTTGCCTTATACAGACTTGGTCCCTCTATCGTTTTATTCTTCTTTTTTGTGCTACTCTACACAACGTAAATGGAGTGATAATGAGCTAAGGTTATACATGTCAGAAGATGGATTTTTAGCTAATTTACTTTTCTGAAGCTTTTTGCTGCCCTTTTGCTCGTTGGTCAATTGATGATAAGCTTTAGCATTCTTATAATTCTATAAGGATTCTATAAATCTGTACCCTCTTACGTATGTCCACTATTCTTTACACATACACATATTGATATAGTGAATCCTTAAATTAATGTTAATTGTTAAAGTTTGCCTCTTAACTCGAAGTTTTGTTGTTGAATTAGGCCACTATTGCACAAAAGCATAGCTTTGAAAATTTGCAAAGGTGCGCACAGCTATTACCGTACCAAGTGAAATAATTGTAACACCCCCGGTGTTACCGCGTGTCACAATGCATCTAAGCGGAGCATGCGCATCTTTTTCTGGTGTTTCGTTTAATGTCGAAGTGTGTAGGATCCTTTCGGTAAGTTAAAAATGATAAATAAAAAGGGTATTCGAAATTCGACGTTTCAACCGGAGGTTAGCAACTTAGGTTGGAAACTAAATTCTCTTAACAAAACTGTGCAAGACTTATATGTGAACCCTAAACGACTTATGAAGAGCATAGTGTGTAGTTGTTAGCGCAACTTGTGTTGTCAAGTAATTAGATTGCTAGCTAGTCTTTCTAATAACCCGAAACGCGAACTCGCAACGTGAATCAACCCTGGTCTTGGTGTTTTCCAAGTCGCTTTTTGGCAGTGACAAGGCCGTGTTCGCGGGTGTTTTCCGAAGTTTTAGTAGAGCGGTGGGGTTGGGTTTTGGCTCGGCTAGGAGGGCTGAAGGTTGATCTTTGGGGTAGTGAGTTTGGTTCAGGGTCGTTTGTCACCTGCTAGGAGTTCTCGGAGCTTTAAAAATCGTGCTAGCGTGTGGCATCGGGTTCTCTGGCTTCGGGAGCGCGGTCACCGCTCGCGGTTGCGGCACTGCGCGGTCGGCCGGCTCGATCGGTGCGCGCCGCGGTCGTTGCCTTCCCCCCAGCGTCGCACTGCTGCGGTTGACCTCCCTGGCTGGTCGCGTGTGCAGCTGGCTCCCCTGTCGTTGCCCCCCCCCCTCGTCGCATCCGTGCGGGCCTGGGCGGTCGCGTGCAGGCGCACGCTGCCGTGGCGCGGAGCTCACCGACCACCGCCCACCTTGCTTGGCCGCTAGCAAGCATCGCGTCACCTTAATGTCTCACCACCGCGTTACCTATTCGGAGTCTCGGACGGTCCTGCCGCTTGAGCCGGCCACCGTGGCGACTCCCCTGTTCCCTTGCCGCCCGGCTGCGGACCACTGCTGGTCCCGCCCTGCAGTGCTCGTCCCTGTGTCATTGCGGCAGCAGCCTTGCACTAATCCCACCTACCTCCTCGTGCGCGGAATTGAAGTGGTGGAGCCCCACGGTCCCCAATTTTGGAGTGTAGGCCGGCGACGCCATTACCGGGCGTTTTTTCCCCTTTTTGTGGTCGGCTTCGCTTGTCTTCTCGGGAGCTCGTCCAGTTGTTCCAAACGGTTCGCCCTGAGCTTCTCTTCGCTGTGCGCCCGTTGGTTGGAGAGGTGGTGCTCCCGTTCCTCCCGTGGCACGGCCGTGTCCGTCCAGGGCGCCGCCGCACCCCTCGGATCGCGTGTGGCCAGCTCGCCTCTGAGCGGCTCTTGGCTCAGCATCGCCTCAGCAGGGTCCGGAGTAAGTTGCTCGTGCTCGTAGTCCTTGTTCCATTTGTTTGGGCCGCAGTTCACCGGAACGGCATCGCCGTCCCTTGCAGTCGTCCGTCGTCGTGGAGGAGTCCGTGGTCGCGTTCCCGGGAGTGTGCTTCTGCCCCTAGTTCCGCGTCGGTCCCAAGGTGAGTGTTTCCCCCTTAGCTGCGCGGTAGAGGCTCTCCGTGGGCCGGCGTGGCCGCTCAGTGCCATCTCCGGCGCGCCGATGTGCGCGGGGCAGGCCAGGGACCTCGTCTTGGTGAAGACGAGTTTGTCCGCGGGTTTTAGTGCAAAAGCGCTGAGAGGAGAAACAGTAGCGTGGGGCGCGGGTTGTTTTCGGTAGAGCGCGGGGTGGTTTTCGCTTGTTTGCCAGCGCGCGGGCTCCCCCGACCGTGGGCCGCGTCGCGTGGACCGCAGGTGTGGGCGTGTGCTGCGCGCGTGGGCCGCGTAGTTGGGCCGCGCCGGGAAACGGCTTTCTTGAGTTAACGATTTTAGAAATATTTTTGTAATTTAATTTTGAAGCAAACTTTGAGGAATTTTTGCGACTAGTGTAGATGTCCAAAAATTGTGAAACCACTTTTGTTGAGTTCCTAAATTCATGCACTGTCAGATAGTAAACTCCTTTTGTGCACTACTATAGTGTTGCTCGGTCGATTAAATCTCTGCTTAAAATGACGTTTATTAATGCAACCAATTTTGTAGAATTTTCCGTGGTAAATCGAGGATAGCCCTAGCTCTAAAAATTTTTACAGTAGATGCTTAATATTGTTAGATGCTTGCTGTAAATTTTATGGCCATCAAATAGCTTGTTTGTTAGGGTAGCTAATTTTCCCTAGTAATGCCTGTGGTAAATCGGTAATCGGAAAGTGGTGTGCCTGTTAGTTGCGGGAGTCGTTTTGCATCAAGTCAACCTTGTTAGTTGAAAGAGTGATAGCTTACCATTTCAGCTATTAGAGTTACCGTTGTCACCTTTTTAAATGTGGTCCTATCATTGCATGCATGTAGATCACGAGGGAGTCGAGTACGTGGCAGTGGAGGAGCCGGACTACGAGGAGGTCATCGAGGAGTACGAGGAGGAGATCTTCGTACCTGAGGAGTTCCAGGAGCCGCCCGCTACTGACACCTCTGACTGTGCACCTGCCCCAGGCAAGCCCCGGTGCATAACCCTTATTTTTGCAAATATGATTTATATTTAAATGTTGTGCATTTAAGTTACAGGAATTTCTATGATACCCACATGCATATATATTTATACCCAATGAGTCTTACTAGTACAGGATCGTATAGTTGCTTCGCTTAGGATCATCGGTAGGGTGAGTAACCTGTCGTTGCTCACAATAGGGAGTTACTCTAATGATTGTTATATTAGGAAAAATGGTGGAAAGGAAATGGCGACCGGGCAGGGATGTGGTATGGTTATTGGTGGGTGTAACCAATTGTGTCCCGCGGCCACGGGGCGCAATTGGGTTACACTGTTTTCCCTGTCCGTGTCAATTAAGGACCGTTCGTTGCATGGACCCTGGTCAAGTCACAGATCTCCTTATCCCGAGCACATACTAGCGGATGGGGGCTAGGAAGACTTGTTACTCTCTTGTCATGGGCTCCGGCTCTTTCCGGACCGACTGATTGGAGGCGGGGATAGGTGGAGGTCTTAGCACCGTATTGAGGCCGGGCCTCGAATGCGGGAGCTAGGAGTCCAAGTTTGGACGGGGACCTGGAAACCTGTGACAGGAGGGGAACGGGTTGGTCTTGCTTGTGCCTGGGGTACAAGCGGGGCGTGTGTTTTTCGGGGTACCCAGCTGGGCACATTGATTCGCGAATCGCCGTTTCTGCGTGACGGTACGGCTTGACTACGCTCTGGCATCGTAGTAAGAATTGGAAGGGGAAAAAGGGAGAATTGATTCTGTTTTGCTCAACTCTTGCTTGATTATAGCCTAGGTGCTTACATAGAACATTGGTTAATGAATAAAATACGGCTTTTAAAAGTTAAGAAATTAAGGACGAACTCTTAGTGCTGCTTTCCGCATACAAGAAACCCACAAGCCATAAAGCCTATCATGATCCTTGAGAGTCGGGAAATAAAATTCCCAGTCGGGTAAGTCTTGCGAGTACATTGTGTACTCAGGGTTTTTTTTTACCCCTGTTGCAGGTGCACTTTGAGCAGGTTTGTCGTGTGTGGAGGATTCTTCTGGTGGGCACAGACGGATTCTCATCGCTTCCGCTAGATGTTATTTTATTTCCGCTGTTAATTATTGCACTCTGAACCTCTGGTATTGTAATAACTATTTCAAGACCCTATGTGTAT
Source organism: Saccharum spontaneum (assembly GCA_022457205.1). NCBI lineage: Eukaryota > Viridiplantae > Streptophyta > Magnoliopsida > Poales > Poaceae > Saccharum > Saccharum spontaneum. The sequence continues at coordinate 55,265,755 of CM039617.1, read as the reverse complement.
GAAATGGACTAAGTATTGTAAGTTTGTACTCATTATTGGATCTCGGGTGTAAAATGTGGAGCGTTCGAGTTCTCCCGTCGGGTGTGCTCGACGGAATCATCTGGTTTAGCTCACTTTCAGGGTTCTTAGTGCCTAGTGGAAGACAAGCGTCCTGAAAGCGTGCTAAACTGGGCGATTCCGCCACAGGTGGTACCAGAGCCAATAATGAGCTTACAAGCTAAATCACCTATTTCAAAAGGCTTAAAAATTTGACCAACAAAAGGTTTATAAAAATTAGGGTGTGGTAAAGTCGACGTAGTTAAGTATTAAGCCCTAGCAATATGGTTTACTAGGATAGTGGCACTGTTTTTCCTAACTATCTTCTGCAGGTACACTAACTTACGTTGCTTAAGGAAACGCTAGTTTCGGAAGTGAGTGTACGATGTGCCAAAGTTTAGCGAAAGGCCGCTATATTTCCGGCTTGAGTGAGCGTGTAGGGCGATGCATGCATTCCTAAGTTAAAAACCTGGTTAATTTAAAAAAAAAAACCCTTCACGATAATCACAGATAGTAACAGGGTAGAATAAGAATTAAAATGAATTGCTTTAATCCTTTCGAAGGCCGCATCATCGTCTCAGTCTCGTTCTCTAAATCGGGAGGAGTGCCCTAATGGTTGGTTCTTATCTGTTACAGATGAACCTGAGGTCCGGTCGTGGGGCAGCTGGGTCTGTTCACGGGAGTACCAGCGCTGGAGCGGGCCGTGACCCGGAGGGCCGTGACCCGGAGAATGGTCGCGAGAATGTCGGGGACAGTAACGACGCCCCACGCTTGGCTCCTCTTCCACCGCCACCGCCGCCTCTGATGACTCAAGCGGAGATGATGGCGGAGTTGTTAGCTTCTCGTCGTGAGACGGCCCGTGCCCTGGAGCTGATGGCACAGGCTGTCGGTGGCCTCGCTCGTGGGGGTCCCGGTGGCAACGGTGGGGACGGGGGCGGTGCCCGTGGTCTTGAGAGGCCCTGTTCTTATCAGGACTTCTTAAAGACTAACCCACCCACGTTCGCACCGACTGCTGAGCCTCTGGACGCGGAGCATTGGCTTCGTGTGCTGGAGCAAAAGTTTCTGCTGCTCACGGTGACCGATGAGCAGAAGGTGCGTTTCGCCGCACAGCAGCTGCTGGGGTCTGCCAGTGCTTGGTGGGATACCTTTAACGCCATGCAGCAGGCGGACCACCGGGTGACCTGGCAGGAGTTCACTGCCGCTTTCCGAGAGTACTTCATTCCGATGGGCGTTCTGAACAGGAAGCTCTTGGAGTTCTTGGACCTGAAGCAGGGAAGCCTGTCCGTGATGGATTATGTCAACTAGTTCAACCACTTGGCACAGTATGCTGGCACTCACGTTGACACAGATGAGAAGAAGAGGGACCGCTTCTACCGTGGCCTCTCTTGTGTTCTGCAGAAGGAGCTGTACACCGGGAACTACCAGACTTTTGGCACCTTGATGAATGCAGCCATTGCTATGGAGGGTCTGCAGCGTGACACTCAGGCATAGTGGAAGCGCAAGCGGGGAATTTCTGGGTCTACTGGTCACCAGCAGGCGCAGAAGATGCAGGCTGTTAAGAGGATGTCCTACCATTCTCCTGGTGGACAGCCGTCGCGACAGCCTCAGCAGACTCGTCAGGCTCCGACGACTCAGTACCGTGCACCTTCCCAGCAGGTGCAACAGCCACAGGGACAGCAGTTTCCACCTCGTCAGGGACAGATGGTCAAGTCTACTGGCTGTTTCAAGTGTGGCAAGGAGGGCCACTTTGCTCGGGAGTGTCCCGAGAACCGGCCTATTCAGTCTGCCCAGCCGTCTGCCAACTCTCGCCTGATCAAGAGGACGGTTATCAAGAAGAAAGCCCCAGTGAGCCGTTCGGGACAGTTGAATTATACGGAGGCCGAGGAAATATTGCAGGATCAACCTGTGATGGCTGGTATGTTCACCATCAACTCGCATCCAGCACTTGTGTTATTTGATTCTGGAGCATCGCATTCATTTATGAGCATGGGGTATGCGGAGAGGCATAATCTACCTATTATGGCCATCCCTAAGGCCTATAGAATCAGCACTCCGGGTGCGAACATGTTTATCAACACCCGGACGGATACTGTCAGTTTGGTGCTAGCCACCCACAGTTATCGCCTTCAGTTCATGTTGCTACCTGGGCATGGCATTGATGCGATACTGGGCATGAACTGGCTGAAGGTTTACGGGGTAGTGTTGGACCTTAAGCGAAGGGTTGTTGAGTTGCGACTTCCTGGGTCTGAGGATAGGATGTCTCTTCTCATTCCCTCGGAACTCACTTCTCCAGTTGCTGCAACTGTGGAAGCCTCTTCTGATCTCACCTCTATTCCAGTGGTCTATGAGTTCCCAGATGTTTTTCCTGATGATTTGCCGGGGTTACCACCAGATAGAGATGTGGAGTTCACCATTGAGTTAGAGCCTGGCACTGCTCCTATTTCTCGACGTCCCTACCGTATGGCACCGAAGGAGTTAGCTGAAATGAAGAAGCAATTAGAAGAATTGCGGAATAAAGGGTTCATCCGTCCCAGTTCTTCACCTTGGGGTTGTCCTGCCATTTTTGTGAAGAAGAAGGATGGCACTCTTCGCATGTGTGTGGATTATCGTCCCCTCAATGCGGTAACCATTAAGAACAAGTACCCTTTGCCGCGTATTGATGCTTTGTTTGATCAGTTGGCTGGGGCAAAGGTGTTCTCTAAAATAGATCTTCGGTCGGGATATCATCAGATAAAGATTCGGCCACAAGATATACCAAAGACAGCTTTTTCTACTAGGTATGGGTTGTATGAGTACCTAGTCATGTCTTTCGGTCTCACAAATGCTCCTGCATTTTTCATGTATCTCATGAATTCAGTCTTTATGCCGGAGTTGGATAAGTTTGTAGTAGTGTTCATCGACGACATCTTGATTTATTCCAAGAATGGAGAAGAGCATGCACGGCATCTCCGCACCGTCCTGACCCGGTTGCGAGAGCACAAGCTGTACGCTAAGTTCAGCAAGTGTGAGTTTTGGTTGGATCAAGTTCAATTCTTGGGACATGTTCTGACCCCTGAGGGTGTGTCTGTAGATCCTAGCAAGGTTCAGGATGTGTTGGATTGGAGGTCTCCTGCCTCCGTGCATCAGATCCGGCAGTTTCTGGGTCTCGCCGGATACTATCGGCGTTTCATTCCAGATTTCTCTAAAATAGCCCAACCTATGACCAAGTTACTTCAGAAGGATGCCAAGTTTGTATGGAATTCGGCTTATGAAGAAGCTTTTCAGGCCTTGAAGAAGTTCCTTACCTCAGCTCCTGTTCTGGCTCAACCGGATATTGAGAAGCCTTTTGATGTTTATTGTGATGCCTCCAGAACTGGGCTTGGGTGTGTGCTTATGCAAGAGGGGCGTGTGATAGCATATGCTTCGCGCCAACTGAAAAAGCACGAAGTGCATTACCCAACCCATGATTTAGAGCTAGCTGCAGTGGTGCACGCTCTAAAAATTTGGCGACACTATTTGTTGGGGAATAAAGTGCATATTTTTACGGACCATAAGAGCCTTAGATATATTTTTACTCAACCTGAGTTGAATCTGAGGCAGAGGAGATGGCTTGAGTTAATTAAAGATTACAACTTGGAGGTCCATTATCATCCGGGAAAAGCTAATGTGGTGGCTGATGCTTTGAGCCGCAAGTCACACGTGCCTGAGGAAGAGTCCATGTCTCTCTCTCACTCTGCAGTGTTGGCACAGATTGCTTTGGTCTCTGAGTTACTTGAGCAAATCATCGCGGAACAAAGGTATGATGACTTGGAGATTCCCCACATCAAGAAATTGATGTCTGAAGGGCGTGGTCTGCACTTTAGCATTGATGAGCAAGGTGTGGTGAAGTACAAGAACCGGTTAGTGGTTCCCGGTAATGAGGAGCTTAGAAGGAAGATTCTGGAGGAAGCCCACCAATCCAAGCTATCTATTCACCCGGGGAGTAACAAGATGTACCATGATCTGCGTCAGCTGTATTGGTGGTCATACATGAAGCAGGATATCACCAAGTATATTGCTGAGTGTGATATTTGTGGAAGAGTTAAGGCAGACCATCTGCGGAGGCCGGGTTTTCTACAGCCTTTGCCCATTCCGGTCTGGAAGTGGGAAGATATTTCCATGGATTTTATTACAGGATTACCTCGCACCGCCAAGGGCCATGATTCTATTTGGGTCATTGTGGATCGCCTCACTAAGACTGCTCATTTTCTTCCAGTGGGTACGAGGTATACAGCCTCGCAGTATGCCAAGCTGTATTTTGATCGCATTGTGACCCTTCATGGAGTTCCGCTTACCATTATTTCTGACCGTGGAGCAGTTTTCATGTCATGGTTTTGGACGCAACTCCAAGAATGTCTTGGTACTCGCCTTCTCAGAAGTTCAGCCTATCATCCTCAGATCGACGGTCAGACAGAGAGGGTGAATCAAGTGCTTGAAGATATGTTGAGAGCTTGTGTTATCTCTTTTCCTGAAAAGTGGGATGAATGTTTGAAGTTGGCCGAGTTTTCTTATAATAACAGCTATCAAGAGAGC
>CM039617.1:55094306-55261068 GCA_022457205.1 Saccharum spontaneum | reverse complement strand
GATCCCCGCAAACCCCATGGGTGACGAGGAGAAGTACGACCGGTGGAATGCAAAGGCCAAAAATGCACTCTACCGGGGCTTAGGCAAAGATATCTTCAATCGTGTGCGTAATGCAAAGAACGCTCATGATTTGTGGCAAAATCTTTGTGCTCTCCATGAGGGAACTAAGAGTGAGCGTGAGGAACGCTATCATATTGCTTTAAAGAAAATTAATTCTTTTGAGATGCTTCCCAAAGAAAGTGCTAATGAAATGTACACTCGCTTGAATGTTCTTGTAGAGGACCTCAATGCTCTTGGGCTCACTCAAATGAGTCAATCGGATGTTGCAAGGAGGATCTTGAGTGTGCTTCCCGTTGAGAAGTATGGTCACATTGTCACCGTGCTTCATCAAAGTGATCTCTCCACCGCAACACCGACTCAAGTATTGGGGAAGATCAATGCTCATGAGATGTACATGCACATCACTCCGGAAGAGGGCTCATCATCTTCCAAGAAGAAAGACTTGGCCTTCAAAGCTAGCCATGACAAGAAAAAGAAGAAGGGCCAAGCCATGATCGTGCAAGAAAGCTCAAGTGAGTGATATCGATGATGAATCACTTGCACTCATGGTGAGGAAGACCACCAAGATGCTAAAGAAGCTCAACAAGAGTGGCATCAAGTTCGATGGCAAGAAAAAGAAATTCTTCACAAGTAGCAAGAGAAAGCCCATCTCGGAGATGGATTGTTACAATTGTGGTGAACTTGGCCACCTAGCTCATCAATGCCCTAGACCACCAAAAGACAAGTTCAAGAACAAGAACAAGGGCAAGAAAAAATGATTCAAGTGATGAAGAAGATGAGAAGAAGAAGAACAAGCCATACAAGAAGAAGGATGGCAAGAAGAAGGAGTTCTACAAGAAGAAGAAGGGTGGAAAGGCTTATATTGTTGGTGATTGGATCACCGACATTGAATCATCTTGTGGTTCCTCCGAAGATGAGAGCGATGATGAGAAAGAGAAGGTCGCCGCATTTGTGATGGGGCCATCATCTTCACCGACATCTTCACCTCCACCTTCACCGCCTTCTTCACCATCATCGTCTACTACTCACCTATGCCTTATGGCCAAGTGTGAACGAAAGGTACAAAACCATGATAGTGATGATGATGATGATAGTGATAGTGATGATGAATTTGATGCCCTTCTTATGATGAACTTGTAAAATTGCTAAACAAATACACTAAAATCATAAGAAGGACTAGAAGTGAAAATGATGATCTTCAAAATGAAAATGAATCACTCTCATCCAAGCTTGAAAATGCTCAAAAGACTAGTGGTGAGCTTAGAGATCAAAATGAAATTATGTCTTCCACTCTCAAGGAGCTCAAAACCTCTAACAAAGAGCTCAAAGATCACATGATAAACTTGAGAAGAAGCATGATGAGCTCATCACTAGACATAGCTCTCTAAAAGACAAATACACCACATTAAAAATTGACTATGATAGTCTTGTGGTTGCTAATGAACTTGCTCTTGAAACACATGATGCTACTAACCATGTTGTTAAGTGTGATATAGCTACATCATGTGATGACTTGATCATTAAAAGCATTGAGCAAGGTTCTAGTAGCAAAGGCAAGAGTGTGGTTGAGTCATGCAACCATGATGATTATGCCAAGATCAAGTGTGAGAATGAGAAGCTTACAAATGAGAACAAGAAGCTCAAAGGTTTGATGGCTCTTGAGAAGCAAACAACAATGAGTCACTCATTGAAGAGAACAAAAAGCTCAAGCAAGAAAAAGAGCATCTCAGACCGGCCTAAGCAAGTTCACAAGAGGCCAATATTGCAAAGTGAGCTCCTCATGAACACCGTAATGAAGATGGATAGAAGTGGTATTGGCTACTTGGCAAATCAAGAGAAGAAAGCAAAAGCTCAACAACAAAGCAAGTCAAAGCCCAAGCCAAAGAGATGTGTTGAGTGTGGTCAAGAAGGACACTTTGCTCATGAGTGCAAAACTCCACCACCACAACCCTTGCCCAAGCATGCTAGACCCTTTTCCTTCAATGCTCATTACATGCTAAGAAAAGATTCAAATGGAAAGATGAAAGTCATGTTTTTGGGTCCCCCAAACAAGAATAGGCCAAAGAAAATATGGTTGCCAAGTCACTAGTTGAGAAAGTAAAGGGCCCCTCTCAAGTTTGGGTCCCTAAACAAAAGCTTGATCTCTTGTGTGTAGGTGAACTACAAGACCGGTGGATCTCATTGGGTTATTGATAGTGGTTTGCACTCAACATATGACCGGTGATCCTCGTATGTTCACCTCCATTGAAGAGAATGGGATATGTCAAGAGAAGATCACATTTGGAGATAATTCAAAGAGCAAAGTCAAGGGTATAGGCAAGATTGCAATATCAAATGATCACTCACTCTCAAATGTGCTCTATGTTGCTTCATTGAGTTTCAACTTGCTATCCGTTGGGCAACTTTGTGACCTTGGCTTCCAATGCTTGTTCACACCAAATGAAGTTGAAGTTTCAAAGATAGATGACAAGCAAGTGATATTCAAAGGATTTAGATACAACAATCTTTATCTTGTTGACTTCACCTCCGAAGATGCAAATTTGATGACATGTTTGTTCACCAAGACCTCACTTGGTTGGCTTTGGCATAGGAGGCTTGCACATGTTGGAATGAGCACTCTCAACAAGCTATTGAAGAAAGAACTAGTGAGAGGATTGAAGGATGTGAAGTTTGAAAAGGACAAACCTTGTAGTGCATGTCAAGCGGGCAAACAAGTTGCAAACACTCATCCAACCAAGGCTTTCATGTCAACCTCAAGAGTGCTAGAACTTCTACACATGGATTTGTTTGGGCCTACAACATACAAGAGCTTGGGTGGTAATCTCTATTGTCTTGTGATAGTGGATGACTACTCAAGATATACATGGACTTTCTTCCTTCATGACAAATCCGAAGTGGCAAGTTGCTTCAAGAAGTTTGCAAAGAGAGCTCAAAATGAATTGAAGTCAAGATAAAGAAGATTAGAAGTGACAATGGCAAAGAGTTTGACAACACCAACATTGAAGCTTATTGTGATGAAATTGGAATCAAGCATGAAGTTTCTTCAACCTACACTCCTCAACAAATAGTGTAGTTGAGAGAAAGAACCGGACTTTAATCACTCTTGCAAGAACAATGTTAGATGAGTACAATACTCCGGAAAAGTTTTGGGCCGAGGCAATCAACACCGCATGCTATGCTTCAAATCGCCTCTTCCTCCAAAAGTTTCTTGGCAAGACCCCCTATGAGTTGCTTAATGGAAAGAAGCCGGACGTCTCATTCTTCCGGGTGTTTGGTTGCAAATGCTACATCTACAAGAAGCGTCACACCTAGGGAAGTTTCAAAGACGTTGTGATATTGGTTTTCTTGTTGGTTACTCATCAAAGTCCAAAGGCATATAGAGTATTTAACCATACCACCGGGTTGGTTGAAGAAACATATGATGTGGAATTTGATGAATCTAACGGCTCCCAAGGAGCAATTGAAATTGTGATGATGTAGGTGATGAACCCTTGAGGGAGGCCATGAAGAACATGCCCGTGGGAGACATCAAGCCAAAAGATGATGAAGACGATGTGCAAATCATTGATCCACCATCTTCATCACATGTGCCTCAAGATGACGACAAGAATGAGAGAGTTGAAAATGAGGATACCTATGTCTCTCATGAACAAGCCGAGGCACAAGCACAAGATGTTGATGCTCCCCATCCACCTCCTCAAGTGGTTGATAGAAGAAACTCACCTCTACTTCAAGCTCATCCACAAGAACTCATCATAGGGAGTCCTACAAAGGAGTAATGACTCGATCTCAAAAGCTAGCTTCTTTCGTTGAACATCACTCTTTTGTCTCTTGTGTTGAACCTAAGAATGTAGAAGAAGCTCTTCAAGATCCGGATTGGGTGAATGCCATGCATGAAGAAAACAACTTCACCCGCAACCAAGTGTGGACACTTGAAGAGCATCCTAAAGGTGCAAGAGTCATGGAACCAAGTGGGTGTTCCGAAACAAGCAAGATGACCAAGGCATAGTAGTGAGGAACAAGGCAAGACTAGTTGCAAAAGGGTTCTCCAAGTTGAAGGCCTTGATTTTGGAGAGACTTTTGCACCCGTTGCAAGACTGAAGCCATTCGTATCCTCCTTGCATATGCATCACATCATGATATGAAATTATATCAAATGGATGTGAAAGTGCATTCTTAAATGGCTTTATTAATGAACTAGTCTATGTCAATCAACCTCCCGGGTTTGAAGACCCTAGATATCCTAATCATGTTTATAGGTTGTCCAAGGCACTATATGGGCTCAAGCAAGCCCCTAGAGCGTGGTATGAGCGCCTCCCGGGACTTCCTCATTGAGAAGGGCTTCACCATCGGGAAGGTCGACACCACACTATTCACCAAGAAGCTTAATGGGGAGATCTTCATTTGTCAAGTGTATGTTGATGATATCATCTTTGGGTCAACAAATGAAGATTATTGCAAGGAGTTTGGTGAATTGATGTCGAAGGAGTTCGAGATGTCAATGATTGGTGAGCTCACATTCTTCTTGGTTTTCAAGTCAAGCAAATGAGAGAAGGGATTTTCATCTCTCAAGAAAAGTATACCAAGGATCTTCTCAAAAGATTCAAGATGAAGAATGCAAGCCAATCAAGACCCCAATGCCATCAAACGGACATCTCGACCTAGATGAGGGAGGTAAACCGGTTGATCAAACTCTCTACCGTTCTATGATTGGCAGCTTGTTGTACCTTACCGCATCTAGGCCCGATATCATGTTTAGTGTGTGCATGTGTGCTCGCTTTCAAGCGTGCCCTAAAGAACCTCACTTAAGTGCCGTAAAAAGAATCATAAGATATCTTAAGCACACCCCAAGCATTGGTCTTTGGTATCCCAAAGGAGCTAGATTCCAACTAGTTGGCTATTCCGACTCGGATTATGCCGGTTGCAAAATTGATAGAAAAAGCACATCCGGAGGGTGCCATTTGCTTGGGAGATCACTAGTATCTTGGTCATCTAAAAAGCAAAATAGTGTGGCTTTGTCCACCGCCGAGGCGGAATACATTGCCGCGGGGGCTTGTTGTGCACAAATCTTATATATGAAACAAACCCTTCTAGACTATGGAGTTGTTCTTGAAAAGGTGCCACTTTTATGTGACAATGAAAGTGCCGTTAAAATTGCTAACAATCCGGTACAACACTCTCGCACCAAGCACATTGATATCCGCCATCACTTTCTAAGAGATTACGTTGCTAAAAATGACATATCACTAGAAGGTGTACGAAGTGAAAATCAATTAGCGGATATCTTCACTAAACCTTTGGACGAGGCTACCTTTTGTAGACTAAGAAGTGAACTCAATGTGCTTGATTCAAGTAACTTTAAAAAATAAGCGCGTGTTGTCCCTTGCATTGCATTGTATCATATGTCATGTTTACCTTATCGCAATGCATTTAGGGCTTGGCTAACACGGTTACGATAACCCTCCTTCGGAGGAGTGAAGAAGCCTAACCGTGGATCAAACTTGACAAGCAACCTAGCTTTACTTCCTTGTATTGCATTGCATATGCATGGTTGTTTGTTTGTCGTTCTTTTTCGGTTTAGCTTTGAGCAACCTCTGTGTTCGTCCATGAATAGAGAGAGCATTTGACGCTCCTAAAGGTTCAAAAACTCTATTGCATGGCCATACGTTGCTCCTCGGGTGTTTATTGCCTATTTTCGTAAAAATAATACTAGCCTAAGGCAAAATACTTTGAAAAATTTGAGGGTTTGAGTGAGGTCACTCATATCAGGTTCCAATTGGTGTTTATTTGTGTCTCTTTGAATTGGAACTTGATTGGGAGAAGTCGCGTCGAAGTTCGGAACGAAGAATGGCGAAAAACAGCGACCGGACGCTGCACCGGACGCAGTGTTGCTTCACCACCGCGTCCGGTCCCGGTGTCCACCAGCGCGTCCGGTTTTCCAGAAGACAAAGTCCAGATCTAGGCACCGGACGCTGCACCGGACGCGCCTCTGATCACCACCGCGTCCGGTCCCGGCTACCACCACCGCGTCCGGTGCTCCGCGATGAAATCCCGAGCACTCAGCCATCGGACTCTGACCGCGTCCGGTCTGTCCTCACCGGACGCGCCCGGTGACTCCAGGCGCTTACTGGAGTGTCACCGGACGCTGCACCACCGCGTCCGGTGATTTTGACCACCGCGTCCGGTGCTACCGAATCGAGCGGATCTCGCCCTCATATAACCGAATCGTTTTTTCTCTGTTCTTTCTCATCCGCCCGACATCCGCCGCCGCCGTGCCCTAGTCGCCGTTCCGCCGCTCCCGCGCTTCTTCCTCGCCGCCGGCGAGCCTCCACGCGCCGCGCCTTCGCTCTCCGGCGAGCCTTGCCGCTCTCTCGCCTGCCGCGCCGCGCCCAGCTCGCTCTCTGCTCGCAAGCCCGCGCTCGCGCCACCACCGTGCGCCGCCGCTAACCGCCGCTGTCCACCTCGCCGCCGGTGTGCCAACCAGCTGTGGTCTCCTCCAGCGCCGCAGTTCTCCCCCGTGCGCCCGGGCACTTCGATTCCTCCTCTTTGGCCACGGGTTTCACCTAGGGTTTACCCCTAAACCCTAGATTAGGGTTTGGTAACCCTAACTCAGTGCTCGATCGCCGATCTCGGGGGTTCTCGCAAACTAGATCACCTCGTCCCTTCACCGTCGTCTCGTCGATCCGAGCGAGTCAGTCGGTGTGCCGAGTCAGATCTGTTTGCTTAATCCGAGGCCAAGCCTGCGGATACGGATTGAGGCCAAGCCTCTCGAGTGTCAGTTCATCATCTCACAGAGGTTTTCAGGCAGTCAGTCAGCATGGTGCGTTGCAAGAACGCTGGTGGTGCTCCTGGTGACGGGGACAACAGTCCTCCCCGTCGTGATGAGATTGCGCGCGGTAAGCGCATCAAGATTGCAGCCAGGAAGAAGAGGACACTTTCAGATGCAGAGATCGCTCAGGCCGTGGCAGACGCCGCAGAGCAGGCAGAGAGAGGTGGCAGACGCAGTGGGTTACACATAGGCGAGCGTCGCTTTCATCTTGAAGGTCGACAGCTCGGCACTGAGGCCACTGAGGGCACCGAGGCTACAGCACCTTCAGAGCAGATGTCAGTTGATCCTCCCTCAGAGCAGACATAGGCTACAGAGACTACACCCGCTACTGAGTCTACCCAGGCCACTGAGGCTCCACAGGCCACTGAGGATACAGAGGAGCAGGCAGCTCAGTCTCCACCACGTCGCCGCTCCACACGTACCCGTTCACAGGTGACACCCAGGCCAGAGGGCCCGCGTCGTGGTGCACGACCTCCTCCCAGAGTTAGAGGGTCACCCCCGGTCGAGCACTTTGACCTGAGGGGTGCTTCTTCACGTCAGGTGAAGAGTTTGAGGTTTGTGGAGGTCAGCCGATGGTTTCCACCTGTCAGAGATCCCAGAGCTTCAGAGGGTTTCTATACCCCACTTCAGGAGGACTTCTACAGGGCTCTAGTTGACAGTGGCATAGCTTTCAGACCTCAGAGGGTGTGTCGACTAGAGGCATTGGTTGATGTTGTGGGAGAGCAGCTCCGTCCTCACCTGTCCTATCTGCCTGGCTTATCAGATCTACTAGGACGGACAGGTGCTTACTGCGGCACATGGGTCAGGGAGTTCTACGCTTCTCTATGGATTGATCCTGCCCATGAGTTCATTCACTTTGCATTCAGAGGCCGCGACCACAGACTCTACAGCTCCAGAGCCCAAGAGATCCTCAGACTACCTGCTTCTGACACGAGGATCCACCAGTTGTGCTATGGTCAGACTCCTCCTCCCAGACGCCCTCACGGCGGTTCAGTGCCACCCACCGACCTGGTTCGACCCTGCTTTCGCGAGCCTTTTGGCGAAGGGTCACGTCGTACACCTGCCAGCCTGACACCTCTAGCCCGAGTTCTGGATGCTATACTCAGACGCACCTTACTGCCCAGACTTGGCTACAGAGAGGGACTGACGAGGATGCAGCTTTGGGTTGTTCACCACCTCGTGACACAGCGACAGTTTGATATCTGGGATCTTATTCTCAGTGAGATGGAGGACACCATTGCTGAGGGCTTCAAGGGTAACCGTCAGCTCCCTTATGCCCACTGGATTTGCTTCATTATCAGATCTGCTATCCAGATGCCACCAGAGATCAGGGCAGAGATTGCCAACACTACTACAGCATTCCCTGACTATGATATCAGACAGCTTTGGGCTTCTATCACTAGAGATCAGGCTCCAGCACCAGGACAGCGTGAGCGCCCAGAGGTTCCTGAGACAGCAGCTGAGCAGGACGCTACAGTTGACGAGCTTGCCGAGGCAGAGCTCGCAGACCTTGAGGCTCAGACTGCTGAGATACCTGAGGATGTCACTTCTGACAGCACTAATGAGGATTACCAGCCCATCCCCAAGTACCGGTCTCCTCGGTCTCACGACCACGAGGCCGGTGGATCTGGCTCAGCCTCCCGCTCAGACCCAGCCATGGTGGCTATCCTTGAGAGGTTGACCCAGGCTCAGGAGCAGCAGCAGCAGCAGATACAGCGCCAGGCACAGGATACAGCTGCAGCACTAGCACAGATACAGGCTCGCCAGGACGAGTTTCAGAGACAGCAGCTAGAGATCCAGAGGCAGCAGGTTGAGATGCAGCGACAGAGTCAGCAGCAGTACATGGATCTATCATGGCTCTGGCTTTGCATTCCAGCGGTCCATCTAGTCAGACACAGCCGAGCATTCAGTTTACATCTCCACAGCAGCAGGTTCCCCAGTCTTTTCAGTCCCCGAGCTTCACACCTATCCATACGGGGTTCACACCGTCAGACCAGACTCGCCCGCATCTCCTGACAGGCACACCCATTGGTGATTTCAGTGCCACCTACAGCGAGTTGACTGGTCAGCCGACACCCTCGCACACGACTACGTTTCACACTTCGTCAGGGTTGTCAGCTTCCGAGGCAGTCGTTCCACCAGTGACAGGGACTGGGACTACAGAGACCCTTCCGTCTTCAGTTGCCTCGACAGACCCCCCAGCTAGTGGCGCGCTTCAGGCTCAGGTCACTCAGACAGATCCACTTGTTGCTACACAGTCAGCGCCTGTTCCTACTCAGACCCAGACCGCTTCGCAGCCACGAGCTTCTTCAGAGGGTCAGCCAGATAGCTCAGACTCCGAGGGCGATTCGCTTCACTTTGTGATCACTCCGCGCACCTCGGCACCCGACACGACTCCGTCTGTCCCCCCGTCAGATTAGATTAGTTTTTTGGCGCTTGATGCCAAAGGGGGAGAGAGAGTAGTTTCAGGGGGAGTTTGTTAGTGGGTTTTCGTTTTTTCGTGTGCTACATTCATGCATATCATGTTTATTTTCAGTATTGCATTCATGTGACATTGTCGTCGAGTCGTAAAACTTTGAGTCTTAATGTCTTATTCGTCACTGTGATTAATATATGTCACCGTTCTAGCTATAGCTCTAAGGTTGTGCTTCCGTGCCTTACTCCGATTACTTATGAGCTATATCTTTATGTGTACTAACGCTTTATGTCTTATCTTATGAAGTACACTCTTTTGGCTTGGAGCGCATAAGCATTTCCTAACCCCTTGCTTATTGTCTTTTGCTTATGTGAACCAAGCATGCTCGAAAACCTTCACTCTAATCCATTGAAACTTAATGTTGTCATCAATCACCAAAAAGGGGGAGATTGAAAGCATCTAGGCCCCAAGGTTTGGTTTCGGTAATTAATGACAACACTTTATTACCATGACTAACGTGTGTTTTGCAGAAACTTGGTAAGTTAGGTCATGGAGGTGATAACTGCTTTGAGCACTGTGGTATTCGTGTCCCTTGATGGAAATCGTTTCGGTTTTCAAAAGAGTGACGTCAAGATTAAGGACGGTTAGTTCCGGATGACGAAGTGTTGAGACACATTCGGAATAGTCGTTAGGATCTTCGTTTTTCTCTTTTGGCCGTACTATAAAGGGGGGCATGAATGGGTAGCTTGACCTAGGCGAGTTCTATGTTTAGGTGTGGTGCACACTTGTTAAACTTGGCGCTAGGCAACCCTAGAATAGCTCAAGGTTCAGTTAGAAGCAACTTGGTTGAAGTTGCGACGCGTTTCGACGAGTTTCGGGCTGTTTTCCAGGCACCGGACGCGGTCTTCGGGAGCACCGGACGCGTCCGGTCTGTACTTAACCACGTTAGGGTTTTGGCCCTGACCACCGGACGCGGTCCTCGCTAGGACCGGACGCAGTGGTCAGTGGCTGACACGTGTCACTGTGGGAGAACACCCGTCGGACGCGATACTGGACTTGATCGGCGAGTCCGGTGCGAGTCCAGTAAGGTCCTGAGAGGACCGGACGCGTCCGGTCTTCAGGCATCGGACCCGGCCTCGCGTCCGGTGTAAGTCCAGTAAGCACCCTTGCACGTCGGACGCGTCCGGTCACCCCTGACCGGTGCGTCCGGTGGTTCGTTTTCAAAATCGCGTTTTGACCGTTACAGGGGACCGGCGCGTCCGGTGTGTTGCACCGGCGCGTCCGGTGACCCCGTGTCAGAAAGTAACGGTTCGTTTTCTTTGAGGGGTGTATAAATACAACCCCTCCACCTCTTTTAGAGGTCTCTTGCTCATTCAAACATCTGAGAAAACCCTTTAGAGTGCAAGGGAGTGCAGGAGCTCTAGTGAGGATAGAGATTTGAGAATCAAAGTTTGAGATTCCTCACTAGTGATTCGAGAGTAGCAAGTGTGCATCCACCTCCTCATTTGGGCTCGTAGTGGTCAAGTGAGAGTTCTAGCTTGTTACTCTTGGTGATCGCCATCACCTAGACGGCTTGGTGGTGATTGGGAGTTTGGTGATCATCCGGCGGAGCTTGTGGATGACCCAACTCAAGTTGTGAGCGGTTTTGGGTGATTCGCCGCGACGGAGTGTCGAAGAATCAACCCGTAGAGAGCACTTGATCCTTGCGCGGATCAAGGGGGAGCGACACCCTTGCGCGGGTGCTCCAACGAGGACTAGTGGGGAGTGGCGACTCTCCGATACCTCGGAAAAACATCGCCGTGTTCCTTGCCCCTTTACATTCAAGCAATTACTTTCTCGTATTTACTTTCATTGCTTGTTTTACATTCCTAGAATTGCCATGCTAGACTAGGATTGGAAACTAGGGTGCAAAACTTTTTAACGGTAGACTCTCTAGGAACACAAGTAGGCACTAGGGGTGAATTCCGGCTTGTAGGATTTAATTCTTGCAATTAATTTTTAGAAAAGCCCAATTCACCCCCCTCTTGGGCATCTTGATCCTTTCAGATTGTATGTATTAATACTGACCAACGTTGTATTAATACATGCAATTTTCAAATCAGTTATTTCCTTTTACTAAGTTTATTCACCATTTTTTTTATGAACTTTCAGGACTCACCAACTGGGTGCAAATGGTCCCGAAGCTCAACGGGTCCAACTATAAGACGTGGCGTGAGCAGTATGAATTAGCCCTTGTCATGACAGACAATGACTTAGCTCTCAATGAACCGTGCCCTCAGGAACCTGAGGAGCCGGTCATTGCACAGAATGAGACTGATGTAGCGTTTGCTACATGCAAGCGTGAGCATGCATCAGTGAGGATGTCCTATGATCTTGCAAAGAAAAAATGGGACAACTCCAATAAGAAATGTCTGACATTGGCTAAAGCAACTATTTCTGAGCCCATTAGAGGATCACTGCCTGAGTGCACCACCATCACTGAATATTTAGAAAAAGTCAAAACTCAGTTTCATGGTACAACTAAGACTCAAGCCAGTGTGCTAATTAGAGAATTTATAAATAAGAAATACACTGGTGGTGGTGTTAGAGAGCACATACTGAGGATGAACACCTTGGCATCTAAGCTCGCATCAATGAAGATGGTTCTTCCAGATCCATTTGTCGTTCATGTGATCATAGCTTCTTTGCCAAAGGAGTTTGAAGCCTTTGTTGTGCACTACAACATGGCACCTGAGGACTGGAACATTGAGAAGCTCCTTGGGCAAGCCACTCAGGAGGAGGAAAGACTTAAGGAATCACGGGGAGACTCTGCTCTTTTCGTGAAGCATAACAACAATAAGAAGTTTCACCATAAGAATGCCAGACCAAAAGGGAAACCAAAGTGGGATGGCAGCTCTTCCTCCAGCGCTCAGGCACCAAACTCTCAGGGTAAAGCCCCTCAGAACCCTCAGAATCAGAATTCTCAGAACAACAACGGGGCTCAGGACCAGAACAGGCCACAAAACCCACTCCGCAAGAAGCCCTGGCTAGCACCGGATCAGTGCATGTTCTGTGAGAAAACAGGTCACATGCAAAAGGATTGCCTTGGTTTCTTGAAGTACCTCAACAGGAATGGTGAGGATTTAGTTACATTTGTAGATGAATCCTTATATATTAGTTATGCCAAATCTACTTGGTGGATTGACTCAGGTGCAACAATTCATGTTGCCAACTCTTTACAGGGATTCCATATGAGGAGAACCCTGCAAAGAGGCGAAAGAACAATTAAGGTGGCAAATGGAGTACAAGCCGACGTCGAAGCCACTGGCGATCTGACTTTGGCATTATTAGATGGTTTTGTACTTAGGCTTTCTGATGTACTCTATGTTCCTTCTTTGCATCGAAACTTAATAAGTGTTAGTAAATTAGATGATGATGGATTGGCTTGCCATTTTGGAAATGGCAGATGTAAGATACTCTCTAATGATAAGTGTGTTGGTCTTGCCTTCCGACAAGACAAACTTTATTTGTTATCAGTTTCTGAGAATATTAATGCTATATCTGTTGAGAATGAAAAAGTTCCATCGTCTACGAATGTAAATAGAAAGCGTAAGAATATTCAGATTGACTCTTCGAAACTGTGGCATTGTAGATTAGGCCACATTTCGAGGGGGAGAATTGATAGATTAGTCAAGGCTGAAATTCTTCCGCCATTAGAACTCTCAGAATTAGATCAGTGCATTGATTGTATTAAGGGTAAGTATGTTAAGAAAGTTAAGAAAGATGCCAAACGAAGTGCAGGGAATTTAGAAATAATCCACACAGACATTTGTGGACCATTTCCTGTTAAGAGTGTGGATGGTTATGATTCATTCATAACCTTCACTGATGATTATTCGCGTTTTGGTTATATTTATCCAATAAGAGAAAGATCAGAAGCATTAGACAAGTTTAAGATATTTAAGGCAGAAGTAGAAAATCAGCACAATAAGAAGATCAAAATAGTAAGATCAGACCGTGGTGGGGAATATTATGGGCGACATACCCCGTATGGCCAAGTTCCGGGACCTTTTGCAAAGTTCCTTCAGGAAAATGGCATAGTTGCCCAGTATTCCATGCCAGGAGATCCTCAGCAGAATGGAGTAGCTGAGAGAAGAAACCGTACCTTAATGGATATGGTAAGAAGTATGATTAGCTACTCCACCCTACCGGTAAGTTTGTGGATGGAGGCGTTAAAAACCGCCATTCACATTCTTAATCGTGTTCCAAGTAAGTCGGTGCCTAAAACACCGTACGAGCTATGGACTGGCAGAGTACCCTCACTTAAGTATTTAAGGGTGTGGGGCTGTCCTGCTGAGGCCAAGATATTTAACCCAAATTTAGGAAAATTAGATCCTAAGACAGTTAGTTGCCATTTCATTGGCTACCCAGATAGGTCAAAAGGTTACCGCTTTTACTGCCCTGACAGGCATACTAAGTTTGTAGAAACCAGACATGCTGAGTTCTTAGAAGATGATTTGATAAGGGGGAGCAAGGTAGCACAAGAGATTAATTTAGAGGAGAAAAGGGTCTATGCCCCTACTCCAATGCTTCAGGAACAATTCTTTGTGCTACCCATAGCTGTTGCACCAACAGTGCTAGACACTACAGTGCCAGCACCGGTTGTTAGTCCTCCGTTGCCGACATCTAATGAAAATCTGGAACCTGTCCTTCAGGATCCATTAGAACAGCACGTCGAGCATCAGGAAGAACAACAACAACCCCAAATAGCGCCAAATGATCAGAATCTTAGAAGATCAGAAAGAGTTAGAAGATCAGCTATTTCAGATGATTATGAGGTTTATGAAACCGAAGAATTTCATATGGAGGATGATCCCACTACATATGAACAAGCCATGAGAAGCGAACACTGTGAGAAGTGGTTAGAAGCCATGAGAGATGAAATAAGGTCCATGGATTCCAATAAAGTTTGGGAACTGATGGAAATTCCTAAGGGAGCTAAGAAAGTTGGTTGTAAATGGGTTTATAAAACTAAGTATGACTCCCAAGGGAATGTTGAAAGACGTAAGGCGCGACTCGTGGCAAAAGGCTTTACTCAGAGAGAAGGAATTGATTACAATGAGACTTTTTCTCCGGTCTCATGTAAAGATTCTTTTAGAATAATAATGGCGCTAGTAGCATATTTTGATTTAGAATTACATCAGATGGATGTTAAGACGGCATTCCTAAATGGGGATCTTGAGGAAGATGTCTACATGGCACAACCGAAAGGTTTTGTCATGGAAGGAAATGAGAACATGGGGTGTCGCCTAAGGAAGTCTATTTATGGACTAAAACAAGCTTCAAGACAGTGGTATTTGAAGTTTGATAATACAATAAGAAAGTTTGGGTTTAAGGCAAATGTAGAGGACAATTGTGTTTATGTAAAGTTTAAGAATTCTAAGTTCATCTTCTTGGTCCTATATGTGGATGATATTTTGCTAGCAAGCAATGATGTCACTCTACTAATGGAGACTAAGAAGTTCTTGTCCTCGCATTTTGATATGAAAGACCTCGGTGAAGCCTCTTTTGTTCTGGGGATTGAGATTCACCGTGATAGAAATAGAGGGGTATTAGGGCTGTCGCAAAAGGCATACATAGAAAAGATTCTTAAGAAATATAGTATGCACAAGTGCAGTCCATCACCTGCACCCATTGTTAAGGGCGATAGATATGGGGAACATCAGTGTCCCAAGAATCAGTTTGAGCTCGAACAAATGAGATCAGTACCTTATGCTTCAGCTGTCGGAAGCTTACAATATGCTCAAATTTGTACTCGCCCTGACATAGCTGTTGTTACCGGGTTGCTTGGCAGATATCAGAAAAATCCAGGTACAGAACACTGGAAGTTAGTTAAGAAAGTCTTGCGTTACCTGCAGGGTACTAAAGGCTTCATGTTAAGTTATAATAAGACTGACTCCTAGAGATAGTGGGGTTTTCAGATTCAGATTATGCGGGGGATGAAAGAAAATCCACGTCAGGTTACATATTCTCCCTCGCAGGTGGAGCCATATCGTGGAAAAGCTCCAAACAGACTCTCGTTACATCATCGACAATGTATGCTGAGTTTGTAGCATGTTATGAGGCCACGGGGCAGGTGAGTTGGCTTAAGAAATTCTTACCCGGATTAAGAGTGGTAGACAGCATTGAGAGACCACTTAAGTTATACTGCGATAATAATCCTGCAGTTGAATATGCTCACAACAATAAGTCAAGTGGTGCTGCCAAACACATTGACATTAAGTATTATGTTGTGAAAGAAAAGGTTCAGGATCATATCATAAGTCTAGAGCATATTAAGACCGAAAACATGTTAGCGGATCCGCTCACAAAAGGCTTACCACCCAACGTGTTTAGAAAACACCTAGCCGGCATGGGGTTAAGGGAAAGCCTATGATCCTTGAACGCTTAGGGCCCGTTAGTTAGATCTCTGTCTCAATTTAGAGAGGTGTACTGTAGCCTTCGAATCCAACAGAAGATTTTTTCTGTGACGATGAGACGTGCTCTAAGAATCTCTTTATAATGAGGGGGAGTTAAGTGTTTAAGTTAAGATTAAGACAAGTTATTAAGATTAAGATAAGTGATTAGAAGAGATCAAGGGGGAGAATGTTAGTTTTGATCTCCTCACGTTGAGACCCAACGGTCCTCAACGGACCCTGATCTGCTCCTGATCGGGGAGCCCAGCCCAACTCATGGCTAGTGGGCCCCTGTCACACTGCGGATATAAATAGAGAGGGAGGCCGGGGCGCTCTACACGAGGTTCACCGCCGCCATCACTCCCTCAAACAAACCCTAACCGATCTACGAGGGCCGCAGCTAGTGACGGGAAAACTCACCGCCGCCGTCACCGCACGGCACCGACGCTCGTTCATCATCAACCGCAATGGCCGACTCCAACTCCTCCGAGCCCAAGACCGACGGTTGTCTATACTAACCCGGTTTCCTCATTCTCCATCTATTCTTTGTCTAGATCTTGTACTAGTTGCAGTTGATTTTTCACTTAGATGTCTAAGTTCTTGTACCCATCTACCCTCACTGTTAGTGATCCTATGGTTAGCATTTAACACAGCGAGGGAGTTAGTTATAGGTAGGGTGAGCGAGATATCGAGGGTTTGTTCAGTTGGTTGTGCTAATTAAGACGAGACGGCGACGACGACGACGTTGTGCATGCAGAGGCAATATTGCATTGTTGGCGCGCAACGCGGCCACTAATTCGATTCTTGCGTGCGGTGCGGTGGTCATTATCCTAGACTAAACAAACATCTGCCGTCTTTCGAACGCGGTATAGCTAAAGGTGTCGGTGGCTTGTTACCGTGCCCGGATGTGATCTGATCTGATGATGCGTATACATGCGCCGCCGCATTTCGACGACGTGACCGGAGCACCACCACCCGTCGTAGGGTAGGGTTATTTATTTATTTACGGCGCGGGAAACGGCGACCGCACAACACACACTACGCTAGCACTCCAGGAGTGGAGAGGAGGTGAAAGTCTCCGCGAGTCTCTGTTCTTCCGGCCTATCCGCACTCATGAGCCTCTATATTCATTCTCTATACGTCATAGTCAGCAAGATTATCTCTTCTATACTTAATTCTCCCACACCCATTCATCCTCTATATCATTCTCTATCTACTGTGGGATCCACTTGTTACTTTATCTAAATATATCCATGTGTGATCTAGTTTTGAAGAATTTATTGAGACGAATTTAATGGTGCAATCGGAATTTAATTTAGATTTTTGGTTTGTGAGCTATAGCATTTTTTTCATTTGGTTAGCTAGTGGGGGCCGCCACTACCACTCTGACGCTGCCTCAGCAGCTCTCACGCGCTGCTGGCCGGCCATGGGCACCCCGTGATGATAGAGTACGTACTGCACTACACTATATATAGAGTGAGAAAATATAGAGTAGCGTTTTAGAGTACCCAGTGCAGCAGTTTTTACTTTATATTCATACTCTAAAGCTTTAGAGTATCGCTTTAGAGTATACAGTGCAGCAGTTTTTACTTTATATTCATACTCTAAAGGTTTAGAGTATCCCTTTAGAGTATTTAGTGCTGCCAGACTACCCGCACTCATGGACCTCTATATTCATCCTCTATACATCCTAGTCAGCAAGATTCTCTCCTCTATACTCAATTCTTCCGCACCCATCCATCCTCTATATCATCCTCTATCCACTCTATCCACTGCGGGACCCACTTGTCACTTTATCTAAATATATTCATGTGTAATCTAGTTTTGAAGGATTTATTGAGACGAATTTAATGGTGCAATCGAAATTTAATTTGTATTTTTGGTTTGTGAGTTATAGCATTTTTCCCTTTGTTTGTATTCGGTAATAATTGTCCAAACATTGACTAATTAGGCTCAAAAGATTCGTCTCGCAAAGTACAACTAAACTGTGCAATTAGTTTTTAATTTCATCTACATTTAGTACTCCATGCATATGCCGGCATTTTGATGTGATGGAGAATCTTCGTTTTTCATAGTAGAATTTGGGAGAAAATTTGGCATATAAACAAGGCCCTGGTCTAACTAGCCCACTCCTCAAATATAACTAATCCGACCGGCCGGGACTCTTGTCTTGCATTTGTGTATTAGTGTGTTTAGTTCGCGAAATTTTTTTGGCTTTGACTATTGTAGTACTTTCGTTTGTATTTGTCAATTAGTGTTCAATCATAGACTAATTAGGCTTAAAGATTCATCTCGTGGTTTTCTACCAAACTGTGCAGTTAGTTTTTTCGTCTACATTTAATGCTCCATGCATGTATCAAACATTCGATGTGACGGGAAATCTTAAATTTTTTTTTGAAACTAAACATGGCCATATATGTATTTGCAGGGTCGGATTGTGTGCTTTGTCAAGTTCAACGCCTTGTTTAGATACCAAAGTTGGTATCCCAACTTTGCACAGTACACATCACATCACATTGTAGCAATTTTGTTTTTATTTGGTAATAATTGTCCAAACATGGATTAATTAGGCTTAAAATGTTCGTCTCGTAAAGTACAACAAAACTGTGCAATTAGTTTTTTATTTCATCTACATTTAGTACTCTATATATGTGTCGACATTTTGATGTGATGAGGAATCTTTTTTTTGCATAGTAGAATTTGGGGGTGAATTTTGGAATCTAAACAAGGCCCAAATCAAATTGCGGCCACCTACCTACTACAGTACATTTTGAACGTTACTGTACGTGCTCTGCCAGACAGACACATATATGACCGGTCTGTATCTGCAGTCTGCAGAAGAAAGAAACACGTGTGAGTGTGAACGGCCGGGGTGTAGTAGTCCAACAGTACGAGCAAAGCAGCGAGGAGTTGGTGCACCAACCTTCCTGCCGGCCGGGCGGCCGGGCCGACCCTATTAATCATGCTCGCCGCCGGCCCGGGCGGGCCGTGTCGATCAGCTCATGTCCGCAGGGCGCAGGCCGGGGTGGACACGCGACAGGAGAGCGGCGGCGTTTTCATACTAGATGGAACAAGTGGCGATATATCGTGCATCTTGATCCGATATGATCCACCAGTCATGCTCGCTCGTGCACGCAACGAAACCACTGCTGCTTGAGCTGTCGAGTCCACCCGACCGGCCAGAGCGGTTCAAGTTCAACGAGGGAGTTAATTATAGGTACAGTGAGCGAGATATCCCGGGTTCGTTCAGTTGATTGTGCTAATTAAGACGAGACAACGACGACGACGACGACATTGTGCATGCAGAGGCAATACTGCATTGTTGGCGCGCAACGCGGCCACTAATTCGATTCTTGCGTGCGGTGCGGTGGTTATTATCCTAGACTAAACAAACATCTGCCTTTCGAACGCGGTATAGCCAAAGGTGTCGGTGACTTGTTACCGTGCCCGGATGTGATCTGATCTGATGATGCGTATACATGCGCCGTCGCATTTCGACGACGTGACCGGAGCCCCACCACCCGTCGTAGTCGTAGGGTAGGGTTATTTATTTAATTACGACGTGGGAAACGGCGACCGCACAATCACTACGTACGAGTCCAGGAGAGGAGGTGAAAGTCTCCGCGAGTCTCCGTTCCTCCATTATTCTCTGCACGGCAAAAAGGCCCACCTCAGCTCAGATTTCCTGTATCTGAGCAACTGGAGTCACTGGACCACCCAGAGAGTCTCATCCACGCACCTCTGTTCTCACTCCACTCCAATTCCATTCCATCCACATACGCCACCAAACCCCACAGTGTTCCAGTGTAGTAGTGTTCCGGTATGCAGTGAGCCATTGCCTTTGCTGGAACTGGGAAGCAACGTGTCGTTCTTACACTCCAGGTTTTGGCCCCGTTTGACTGTGCTGATAAGTCGGCTGAAAAATACTGTTGACTGATTTGTTATGAGAGAAAAATACTATTCTAGCTAAAAAATAAGCTGAAAAAGACGGATTATAAGCGCCTTTGATCACGAGCTGGCGATGGCATGCACACGGAACGGACGAGCGAGGACGAACAAAATTAAGCCGCCTACGTGCGCCGGTCATCACGATGCATGACCAGGAACGCCATGCATCCTCTCAAAAAAATTTTTTTGCTAATATATAACCGGTTGTTTTGTTGGTCCTGAGCCACCGGTTTTCGGGCTATTGGATCTGGCACGTGGTGCTGTTTGGTCCGTCGGATCTTCCAGTCTCTGGCTCAAGCTGTTTCTTCGTTTCCCTGCCACTCCAGGCCTGGTTGCACGCGCCACTCCCAGGCGGCCGCTGCCGCGCCACTAGGCCGGCCGCCAGCGCTGCCTCCAGGCCTGCTCCCTCCACCGCTGTCGCCGCCCCGAGGCCTGCCGCACCTAGGCCGGCCAGCCGCCGCACCTAGGTCGGAGTCGGACCGCCGTCGGTGCGTGGCCAGGACGGAGCTCCGTGCTAGCCCCTGTGCTCGGATCTCCTCTTCCTCTGAGGCCGCGTTCACTTGGCTACAGTATCCCAAAATATTTCCTCTTCCACCCATCACATCAAATCTTTAAACGCATGCATGAAACATTAAATGTAGGTAAAAAATAAAACTAATTGCATAGTTTGTCTGTAAAGTTCGAGACGAATCTTTTGAGTCTAATTAATCCATGGTTGGACAAATTTTACCAAATAACAACGAAAAGTGCTACAGTAACTTTTCACCCCAACTTTTTCCATCTAAACACACCCTGAGGTTTGCAATTTTTTCCGAAATTTATGAATAATTTGACATATATTTCTCTAATGTCTAAAATTCATAGAAATAATTTGTATTTTTTTAAAAAAAATTGGTATATATTTGTGTTATTTCCAAATTACATCATTTTGTCAAATAAATTACACCAAAGAACTTATTGTAAATACAGTAATAAGATGATGTAAATATAACTATAAGACCGTGTAAGTGGATGGTCAATATCTGGTTGTTGGGTCCATTATTGGCTAGACAGA
Source organism: Saccharum spontaneum (assembly GCA_022457205.1). NCBI lineage: Eukaryota > Viridiplantae > Streptophyta > Magnoliopsida > Poales > Poaceae > Saccharum > Saccharum spontaneum. The sequence continues at coordinate 55,240,327 of CM039617.1, read as the reverse complement.
TAAAAAAATGAAAAGGAGGAACGCCATGCATGTGAACGCCAAACCTTGCGATTAGAAGTAGATTGCATTGCTCGTCACACTACTGACACCTCTCTCGACGACCGCTGTAGACGATGTGAACCCAGATGCATGCATGGTAAAAAAAAAACATAAATAAAAAACCGATTTCCCATGCACCATACCGTGCACCTACTGGCTAGTGGCGGTCTGCCTCGCTGCCAGCTGCACAGCCACACAGGTGACAGGTGTAGTATCTGCATGCGCAATGCTCCTTTGGCTTTGCTGACCAAGCAACACGCTCCTTCCCCGCCATCCCACGATTCGCACCACACCAACCCCCACTTCGCGCTATAAAACCAAGCAACCAAACGCAAACTCTCATCAGGTTCAGGCAGCCCACTCCACTGAGCTGATCGACGCACTCACCACCACTGCGCCGCACACAAACACAGCTCGGCCGAGCCCTCTGATCATATCACGTACGCGTGATGGCAATGGCATCGCCGCTGCCGGTGTTCACGGTGCGGCGCGGCGACCCGGTGCTGGTGGCGCCGTCGGCGCCGACGCCGCGGGAGACGAAGCCACTCTCGGACATCGACGACGCCGAGGGCATGCGGTTCTACAGCTCCGGGATCCACCTGTACCGCGCCAACCCAGCCAAGGCGGGGCAGGACCCGGCCAGGGTCATCCGCGAGGCGCTGGCCGAGGCGCTCGTCCCCTACTACCCGCTCGCCGGCCGCCTGCGCGAGGTGGAAGGGAGGAAGCTCGTCGTCGACTGCGCCGGGCAGGGCGTCCTGTTCGCTGAGGCCGACGCCGACCTCACCGCCGACGACTTCGGGGACGTGCAGAGCCCGCCGTTCCCGTGCTTCGAGCAGTTCATCCTCGAGAGCACCACCGTCGCGGGCGTCGAGCCCGTCGTCGACCGCCCGCTGCTCTACGTCCAGGTCACGCGCCTCAAGTGCGGCGGGTTCATCTTCGGCCAGCGCTTCTGCCACTGCATCGTGGACGCGCCTGGCGGGATGCAGTTCGAGAAGGCCGTGTGCGAGATGGCGTGCGGCGCCGCCGCGCCATCCGTGGAGCCGGCCTGGGGCAGGGAGATGTTCATGGCGCGCAACCCCCCGCGCCCGGCCTACCCGCACCTCGAGTACCGCGAGCCCGCGGGCGGCGTCGGCGTCGACCGGATGCTGATCACCCCCGCCGCCGACATGGCGCGCGTCCCCTTCTTCTTCGGGGCCCGGGAGATCGCAGGGCTGCGCCAGCGCGCGCCACCCGGCATGCGCTGCTCCCGGTTCGAGCTCGTCGCCGCGTGCATCTGGCGCAGTCGCACCGCCGCGCTTGGATACGCGCCCGACGAGGAGGTGCGCCTGTCGTTCATCGTCAATGCACGCGGGCGGCCCGACATCCCGCTCCCGGAGGGCTTCTACGGGAACGCCTTCGCCTACTCCGTCGCGGCGACCACCGCCGGGGAGCTCTGCGGCGGGGACCTCGGGTTCGCGCTGGAGCTCGTGAAGAAGGCCAAGTCCGCGGTGACCTACGACTACCTGCTGTCGGTCGCCGACCTGATGGTGCTCACGGGGCGGCCGCTCTTCGAGTTGTCCAGAACGTACATCGTGTCCGACGTCAGCCACGCCGGGTTTAAGAGCGTCGACTTCGGCTGGGGTGAGGCCGTCTACGGCGGGCCGGCCAAGGGCGGCGAAGGCCCGCTCCCCGGCGTCACCAACTACTTCTCGAGGGCTAAGAACGGCAAAGGGGAGGAGGGCACCGTCGTGCCCATCTGCCTGCCCAAGGACGCCATGGAGAAGTTCCAGCTCGAGGTGGAAGGCCTCACCGCCGAGCTCTAGCCGATCGAGCGCCGCGCACCGGCCGGCCGGGGTGCATGCATATACATGATGTCAGGCATGAGCACAACTATATATAATAGTGTAGATAGTAGAACGTCATCAAGTACGTACACCATAAATGCTTCCTGCTCGTCCCGTCGATACGACGGTATATATACGTGTGTTGTTTTTCTTACTATACACAGCTGTACGTACGCAACGAAATACGGTGGTGTTGTGCACTTGTTAAAAAAACTTCGAAACAATTCATATACTACTTGCAGATTTGCAATGTCAATCCCGCCTCAAGTTGCAATTGCTAGACCTGTATTTCTTCTTGACGTGGTTGTGCTTGCACAATAATACTAGTCTGTTTCAAATTATAGTTTATATATATATATATTTTATAAAAATGCACCAACATAATATCAAGTTAGTTTCATTAAATTCTTCAATTAGATATGTTTAATTTGATAGTGTATTTATTTGAACACTTGTATATGTTAATATGTTTTTACATAAATGCAGTGAATATATATAAAACTAACTTGATATTATGTTGGTGCATTTTTTATAAAATTGTTCAAAGTTAGTAAAAATTGACTTTAAATTTAATAAAGCTAATATAAATTATATTGAAAATAGAGAGGGTAGATCATATTGGCATATTTAATTTCTCAGTCATACAACTATCTTAGCCATATACTTTTCCCTATGTACTAGTCTTTTTTATTGTGAATTTCCCTATGTACTAGTCAAACTAATCATCAGGTGCCTGATTTTTCTATGTTGACACTTGCTCTGTACCAACGACGGACTAGTTGGCAAACAAATCATTACTCATTGAATTAATTAATCCCAACAGACGACTTTAAAATAAATATGTTTTGCTAGCATTTTTTTACTATAAATGTTAGTATATTCTCTATCATATTTCCTATCCTACATGTGCCTGAAAATGAAGATGAACTAAACGCAAGGGAGAAGGCGTTCAGTCCTAAGAATGAGGATGAATACTTATCGTTGGATTTAGATTTGATGGATGGTGTTCGTTGCCTGAATAGAAAGTAAAAAATCAAGCGCCTGTAATTTACCAACTCTTATTCTCTATAGATTTATTAAAGTTATATTTTTTTGATTTAGTACAAAACGAACACGTCTACATTTTTTTTTAAAATAGTTGGAGTATGTCTCGTTACTTCTATTAGAGATTCTTTTAGCATGGTTATATAAACAAATAGATTGTATACGAAACATTTCCCTCAATTAATTGACCACGGATGAAATCATAGTTCATGCACTTTACGGAATAATGGCAACGAATTATGAACACTGTACTGTTGTGAGAAAAAGCCAGAGAATCAAGCAAATCACATTTTTTAGTAACACGGGACCATATACACTGACCAAAGTTGACTGCAACCACCCTTTTACATTAGAAGCTCCCAATCGGTTGAAGCAAGCCATACATTTGGAGGCAAGGAGAAATAGAGATTGTTGGTCATGGTGCGTGATTTTTGTATGCTGAGGTACTTGCTCGGTACAAGTACAAAATAATTAGCAAATAGATCATTGAACGTTGAATAATTACAACAGTTAACTATATGGTCTATGGAATCCAAAGGAGGGTGTTACGAAACATCTAAAGCATCTCAAGAGTTCCCCAAATAGTCCTCCTAAAAAGTCCATGTTTCCCGACTCCTAAAAAGATTTTGGGAGGAAAAAAGAAGGTCTTCTTCAATAGTTCCTAATATTTGACTTCTAAAAAATCAAATGTTGGTCCCACTTGCGTTTTTTATGTGGTCTTTTTTTCGCGTGAAACCCATCGTGGCCGCGGTACCCACGCCGCCACCGCCTCCATCTGTCGCGTTGTCATCGAGTTGACCTACCCTGCTTCTCCCAGCCAGCGGTGGCCTCCTCCAGTCAGCCGTGACCTCCTCCCAGCCGGTCGTGGGCACCTCAGAGCAGGCCGGAAGCACCTCCCAGGCACAGGGCGCAGGCAGCACCTCCCAGTAGGCCGGCCATGGCTACTGAGAAATCTCTGTTGCAAAGAGAATTAGAAGATTCCTCATCCGATGACGATGACTGTCTCATCATGTCAGCAGTTGCAATTGTTGAAACATATTCAAATAAAAAAAGGAAGACATGATGATTCTATGCCAAACCATAAAGTTATTTATCAAGATAGAGAAGGCGGGCACCAAAGGATGTTTCAAGATTACTTGGCTGATGAGCCGACATATGGGCCAAATTTATTCCGTCGGAGGTTCATGTGTATTTACTTCTGATATGTACATAGGACGCTAGGTATTGTTCTAAGATTTATTTATTTATTTATTTATTTATTTATTTATTTATTAATTAATTTTAGGTATAGGATGAGTCGGGATCTTTTCCTACGCATAATGAATACTGTAGAATCATACGATGACTGCTTTGTGCAGAAAAGGAATGCAGCAAATGTTCTTGGATTAAGTTGCTTCCAAAAAGTCACAGCAGCATTTCGTATGCTAACATATGGAGTTCCAGCTGATGCTACGAATGGGTATGTTCGCATTGGAGAAAGTACCGCAATTGAGAGCCTAAGTAGGTTCGTTGCTATAGTTGTTGATTTATTTGAAGATGAATACCTGAGATATCGTAATGAGGCTGACACAACATGCTTACTAGCACTCGGTGAGCAAAATGGTTTCCCTAGTATGTTGGGGTCCATCGATTGTATGCATTAGGCGTGGAAGAATTGTCCTCTAGAGTGGTAGGGTCAGTACAAGGGGCATATGGAGGAGCCCACTATTATTTTGGAGGCTTTTGCTTCCAACGATCTATGGATATGGCATGCCTTTTTTGGAATGCATGGGTCTCATAATGATATCAATGTGCTTCACCGGTCTCCTTTATTTGCTAAGCTGGCAGAGGGCAGAGCTCCTGAGGTGAACTATAACATAAATGGTCATGATTACACGATGGGTTATTATCTAGCCGATGGTAATCATGGGCTACTTTAGTGAAGTCCATCTCTAAGCCTATGGGGAACAAGAACAAATATTTTGCCAAAGCACAGGAAGCAGCAAGGAAGGATGTCAAAAGAGCTTTTGGGGTTCTGCAATCAAGGTTCGCCATTGTTCGAGGCGCAACTCATTTATGGGACACGGAGACACTTGGCAACATCATGAAAGCTTGTGTCATTATGCACAATATGATTGTCGAAGATGAGGGAGTCATTGACCCTACTGAGCGGTTCAACTATGGTGGCCAAAATGTGGGACCTTCTCATGAGAGTAATCACACCCTTGATGAATTCATTGAAGTGCATAAAAGGATTAGAGACAAGGAAACACACCACCAGTTAAAAGCAGACCTCATCGAGCACCTCTTGCAGCATTTTCCTGATAAATATTAAGTTCATAGGCCTTCTATGTATTTATTAGCATGAGTCTTTTTTCAGCTTCAACTTGTAATCAGTACTTTGTTTGTCATAAGTTTGATTGTAAACAATTTTCCATTCTCTTGAATCAGATTAGTGCACTTGTGTCATACAATTTAAATTTTTATTGTTTCTCAAAGTACAATGCAGTCGGCCAGTAGCAACCAACATCGGCTACAGTACATGCACTTTGTGGATATATAAACACATATGCAGGTGCCGAGCAAGCAGTAGTACTCCAGTTGGCAATCATGAGGAGGCAATCTGCAGGCAATCACCTTTCATGTCAAAAGCAGACATCAGGCAATCAGCTTTCATTTCAAAAGCACAGGTAATCAGCAGTCATGTCAAAAACACAGGCAATCAGTGTTTGCCGGTAGTGCAGCAGCAGCAGCTTGTACCAATCATCACCAAGCAGCAGCAGGTACCAATCAGCAAGCAGCAGTAGTTGCCTGCACAGTGCCATGCACGATAGTGCCATGCAGCCGGCCATATATACACAGGTACACATAATATCAATGATAAATATTCTTGCTAATGCAAATAGAACTTGACAGATACATAATCTCAATGATAAAAATGCTTGTTAATGTAAATAGTACTTGGCAGAACACATGTTCACTGAATGACAAGATAAAAATACTTGGTTGTGGAAATGAAATGAAAGCAACTACATCTAATTGGCCAGACGACGAGCAACAGTCTCCTATTGCGTAACCATGTAGTACTGTTGCTACAGCGGGTCAGGACGCTAATGTCCATTGCCATTATTTTATCTTCCTTTTCAATCGTGTCATTTTCCACCTTTCGTAATTCAGCTTCTACCTTTTTTTTCTTCTAATTCCAGACGTTTTTTCTCTAGCTCAAGTGAAGCCTTGTACCTCTCCTCTTTCTTCTTCTCTTTCTCCATGTCAAATGCCTCCTTCTTAGCCCACATTTTGTCCAAAGCCTCCATGCAAGCTTCACCTCCTCCTCGCCTTAGAGCATCTTTTGCCTTCTTCTGTCCTTGTGGCCTCTTTGGGGCTTCGGACTCTGGGGGTGCAATCTCAGTGACATCTTCATTGATGTTGACTTGTATATTTGTGGGCGTGGAGTCCGGGCGAACCTTCTGTTTCTTACTAGCGGCTTGCTTCAGCTCTGCCATTTCCCTCCTCCTAGCCTTCCACTTCTCTTCATCCTTCAAAATGTTCCAACAATGCATCAGAGTGAATGTCTTGCCACTGTTCATTCCTTTGAACATGGTTAATGCTTCAGAAACCTACAAACATATGTGTTTATTAAATATCAACGTGTATGTGTTCTAAGATTAATGAAATATGAAAAAAATTAAAATATGCAAAGCTTGTCTTGAATGGTTTTTCTACTTTGATTTCTATGCTCAATCGCATCATAGCAGGCACAATACTTGTTGACATTATCCAAAATATACATCCATCTATGCATTAGTGAACTCTCTATTCGGCTTGCAAATGAATTCCTGTGGGTCTCATAGTAATCAGAAATTCTACGCCAAAAGGAGGCATGAGACTGATTAGCACCTTGCACGGGATCTTTGCTGACGTTCAAATAAGGCGAGACAACAATTTCATCCTTGTCCGGAATGAAATTTTTTTGCGTCTTGGCATTTGGCCTTGGAACGCGTGGGCGTTTATTACCACCTGCACTGGATTGCACTTCTACAACTTCAGCACCTGCTACTGCCTACACTTCATCTTCTTCAAGACCAGCTCCGACATGCACGTCCTCATATGCCTGCGTTTCCTGTGTCATGGGAAAACCGAACTCGTCCAAAGAATGAACACCCTCAAATCCCGTGACCAAGTCGGTCCAATATCCACCACCGGACATTGCGAGGAGCCTGCAAATATGGACAAAGAAATCATTACCAAATGCCATGTAGAATCTGAAAGTAATATTTGCAAAAAAACAATCTCAAAGTAATGTTAACATGATCATAACCCTAACAATCTGAAAGTAATATTCGCAAAAAAAAACAATATGAAAGTAATGTTAACAACATCATAACCATCACAACCAAGAAACCGTACCATGCCAACAGTACCATGCAAGCAGTAGTGCAGCACATACAAGCCATCAGCACGTACACGCCATCAACAGGCCAGTACAGCAGCAGGCGGCCATCAGCACGCAATCAGATAGCAGCAGCCAGCCATCAGCAAGGAAACCAGGTACCAGCAGAAGGCCAAAACCTAACGACGGCCAATCCCGGCGGTGGCAAGAAGCACATAGCCGGACGCGGATGCCAGAAATCGCGGCGGCGGCAAGAAGCACACAACCGGCTGCGGGCAAGGCAAACCTAGCGGCGGTGGCGGCCGATAGGAAACCATGGCGGCGGCACAGCAAGCCCATGCCAAAACAATGAAGATCGATGGAGTACGTACCTCCTTGCTACTTCCACGGCGACGTCGATCATCTACCTTGGAACTAGCGATGGAGATCTGGCGAGCGTCTACCCTGGAACTAGTGATGGAGGAAGGAGCGATGGAAGAAGAACTGTCGATGGAGCGTGGGAAGGAGGGAGCCGCGGCAAAAGAAGGCGCGGGAAGGACTCCACGCAGCGGGAATGCCGTATCCGCACGTGGCTTCGTCCGCGCAAAGTTACGCGGAGGGAGGGGGAATTTCCCAAGTCCTAAAATATTTGGAGTAGATATTAGAAGTTATTGGAGAGGGGTTTTCCCCATCTTTATAAAAAACAAGGATTAGGAGGATGTTTAGGGAACTCTTGGAGATGCTCCCCATTTGGATGTAGACATTCAGGATTAGAATTTGGAATTGGCATTGGCTAGCTCTGAATACAAATGTTTGGAAGGTTTGGAGAATTGGTACATCCTCAATGCCAACCAGTATTCAATGCTCCTGAACTCTCTCATCCTCAATAAAGAGCTCTTCACCTCTGTATTTGATAGAATTCACCCAAACCCTCAATACACCCTGTGCTCAAGTTTAGCCCTACATGGCCAAGCTCGCGTCGTCACCACTGAGTTTTACCGGTTGTCGTCATTGAGCTATGTTGCCACCAAGATGCGCTTGCCATGGCCCAGCACCTCTCGCCATGGTTGCCATCAAGACTGCACCCTATGGCCACATCGAGCTCCGCCCGCCATGGCCGCCGCTGCCACGCCAAGTTCCTCTCCCTCATGGCCGCGATCAAGCTCTGCTTGTCCCCTTATTTGCACCCCATGGTCGTGGCTGAGCTCCATGGTCGCTTGATACGGAGATTCGCCCCTATATGGTTGTGGTCGAGCTCCTCCCATCATCGAGCTCTGCCAACTGCTGAGATTAGCATGCCATGGACATCGCTGTTGAGCTCCCCACTCCTTAGCGCGGTCAAGCTCCCGCTCGAGGTTGAGTTCCCCTTGCCATGGACACCCTCGACAAGATCCGTCCGTGGCCGAGAGCCTTTCTTGGCAGCGCGTGAGGGAGGAGTTTCAATTGCATGCTTTTGCATCCAAACATGAATCAGATTTGAGCTACTTGCTAGGATTCCAAGAGCCAATTCAGTGATCATCCAAACAACAATATAGTATTCGAAGCGTGGCCATTTCAATACCATGGCTGCTTTGGTATTAAGCCCAATACAATTCCATGGCCTCCAATACCGACATCCAAACAGAGCCTAAGCTTCAGTCCTGTATTAAGTGTATTTCTAGGGCCTATTTTACTATTATGAATATGCAATCACTACCAACCATCACCGTACCGTCGGACAATCTTAAACTGATAATATCACTACCAGTTCGTAAGCAACAGGCCTATCATGTTGGTTTTTTGTTGTTTAGTTAAGTGTTGTAATCCTATTCTCTCCCACCTATCATGTACTTCTCTGGCCTTCAAGGATCACCCCTGTATTAGGTGCTCAGCACCCTCCATCCCTGGCTTCGCCGGTATCAGTGCAAAATTATTCAGGTGGGTACTTTTCGTCCCCCTGGTGAAGTCTTAAAAAAAACCCTGCAGTGAAATGTGAATGCCAAGCCTAGCTATCTTTGCATTGCGCGTCACACGGACAACCTCTTCACCTTGCAGGTTACGCGGTAACAGTGCAGCAGCAGCGTCTCCGTTGCACACAGCTCCAGTGACTTCCTTGAGCGTGTTACAATATGTCAATATGTGAGGAAGGTTAATTAGCGATCTGGGAGATACCATCCAAGAGAGAGCGAGAGTCCTAGAGCAAAGCGCCGTGTGAGCGAGAGTCCCAGAGCGCCCCAGTCGCTGGCCCTATGCTCTTCTTCTCCGGCGTGCTCGCCGGCGACGATGGTTTGGGGGCCGGCTCCCCTATTCTCCCTTTCTCTTTCTCCCCCCTCTCTCTCTTCCGGTAGTAGTTCCCTAGTGGAATAAGGGCCTTGTTTAGTTCCCCAAATTCACTCTCAAATTCCACTATGCAAAAAGAAGATTCCTCATCACATCAAAATACCGGCACATATATGGAATACTAAATATAGATGAAATCAAAAACTAATTGCATAGTTTGGTTGTACTTTGCGAGATAAACGTTTTGAGCCTAATTAATCAATATTTGGACAATTATTACCAAATAAAAACAAAATTACTATAGTGCTGCACAGCAATTCGGGGAGGCCCATCTAAACACGGCCAAGATGTTTTGAGGACCTCAGTCCTCCTCACCTTCGGCCCTGTTTAGTTTCCCAAATTCACCCCCAAATTCCACTATGCAAAAAGAAGATTCCTCATCACATCAAAATATCAGCACATATATGAAGTACTAAATGCAGATGAAATCAAAAACTAATTGCACAGTTTGATTGTACTATGCGAGACGAACGTTTTAAGCCTAATTAATCAATATTTGGATAATTATTACCAAATAAAAACAAAATTGCTACCATGTAGCACAGTGATTCGGCGCTCACCAAATCCGGCGTCTAAACACGGCCTTCGTCTTCTTGGAGGCGGGCACACAAACATAGAAACAGGGGCTACTAGTAGTAGAATAACCACACATGCATGCACGTGTGAACGGCAGGGGGGCAAGCTAAGCAGCGAGGAGTTGGTGCACCAACCAGCCTGCCGGGCGGGCGGGCGGCCGGGCCGACCCTATTAATTATGCTCGCCGCCGGTCCGGCCGGCCGGCCGTGTCGATCTGTTGCTCCTGCTCATAGTATATCCGCAGGTCCAGTCCAGTCGCCGCGCCGGCCGGAACGGGGGACAGGACAGGAAAGCGGCCGGCGTTTCATGCTCTGGAACAGGTGGCTATCGTGTTGATGCGAGATCCGATCCAGCAGTAGTCATGCTCATGCACCGATGCACGCAACCATGCAAACCGCTGCTGCTGCACGCAGCATCCTACGGTAGTAGGAGTAGCTGCTACAGCTCTCGTGTCCATCGTCCGAAGGCTCAAGAACAGCAATGGACGACGACGACGACGTCTCGATCGTGTGCTCCGTCAGATCGTCTGGCCTGCTGTGATGGCGCCTCCTCTGTTTCAGGTTCAAGTTCAACGAGGGAGCAGGGGTGAGACTGAGACATATCGAGATCGAGCCAGCGAGGACTACTTGTTTTGCTCGCGCTCAGTTTGGTGAGTCGTGTCGTATGCTAGAATGCGACGACGACATTTGCATCTTGCAATGCATGCACGCGCTGCATTATTGGCGCAACGCAACCACTGATGATTCGCTTTTAACATATTTGTGTGGTGCTGTGGTTATCCTAGACGACTAAACAAACTTCTGCCTTTTGAATTTTGGCTAACTGTGAGCTGAGCTGAGCGATCGTGGTAACTACAGCTGCTGTGACTCGTTACTTCCCGGATGGACCCTGCGGAGATATGATGAGATGCATCAGCCATCAGGCATGTCAGCCATTATATTCGTCTCTCTCTTTTTTCCTTTGCTGGAACCGGAAAGCGGAAAGCAATGTGTCTTTCTTACACTCCAGGATCTGACCACGAGCTGCTGGCGATGGCACGCGCACACAGAACGGACGACGACGAACAAGATTAAGGATTTAAGGTGCGTGCGTGCGTCGCCGATCTGGATCATCAGGAACGGCATGCACGTGCGACCAAGATGCATGCATGCATGGCAAAAAATAAATATAAATAAAAAACCGATTTCCCATGCACCGTACCGTGCACCTACTGCCTACTGGCGGTCTGCCCCGCTGCCAGCTGCACACAGGAGTAGTATCTGCATGCGCGATGCTCCTTTGACTTTGCTGACCAAGCAACACGTTCCTTCCCCACCATCCCACGATTCGCACTACACCAACCCCCATTTCAGGTCCAGGTTCAGGCAGCCCACTCCACTGAGCTGATCAACGCACTCGCCAGTCGTTTCATAAAAAAAAACATAGATATATGTTCAAATAAATACACTATCAAATTAATCATGACTAATTGAAGAATTTAGTGAAACTAACTTGATATTAAGTTGGTGCATTTTTAAATAAAATTGTTCAAAGTTAGTAAAAAATGACTTGGAATAAAGCTAAAATAAATTATATTTAAAGCAGAGAGGGTAGATTATATATAAGAAACAACTCTGTCGATTACCAATTTATTATCATAGTAAGAAACATAGTGCATGCACTTTTACGGAATATGTCGACCAAGCTGGAATACTTAAAGGAATACCAAAAGGTTAGAATACTCTCCACAAACTATCACAAAGGCTAGAGGATCTGATTATATTTTCCAGTAACACGAGACCACACACTGACCATTTGACAGCTGCAACGTGAAACCATAAGTTTAGGATAAGGTCTGTACTGGCTGAAGCAACCATACATTGGGCAGAGGCTAATAGGAGAAACAAAGACCAACAAGATTGTTGATCATATCGCAAGATGCAATATACCACCATTGTTGCATTAACAAAGGAAATCGTATTGGCATATTTTATTTCTCAAAGTCATACTATCTTGGCCATCTACCTTTCTCTCTGTACTAGTCAAACACTCAAACTAATCATCAGGCACCTGATTTTTGTACTCCCTCTGTCTCTAAATATCTGTCGTTGTTGGTGTTCGTGCCATAAGTTTGACTCGATTTGTAGAAAATACGTGCAACATTTATATCTTCAAATAAATTTATTAAAAAACTATATTCAAATATCTTTCCAGTGATACTAATTATGTACCATTAATATTAATTTTTTAATATATATTTAGTCAAAGTTGTTTCTCGAGAAGCGTAAAGACAGATATTTAGGGACAGAGGGAGTATGTACCAAGACTTGCTCTGTACCAAGGACGGACTAGTCGGTAAACAAATCATTGCTCGTTGAATTAATCCCAATGTTGCGATGTGGTGGCAACATTGTATTGGACCAATAAATGCACAAATCCGGGGCAGCAATTTGCCGGCCTCATTTTGGGGGCCGGGCTCTGGCTTCTCTAAAAACGGCTATGGCTTCTCTAGAAAAACATATTCCCTCATGAAACTAAAGCTCTTTGGAAACGTTTGGTAAAACAACTTATCCTGTTTCTTAAGGAATGTGTGAAAAAGGTCAAATGTCTATAATGCTCCGGTTTGTTTGCCTTTGATTGTGTATACATAAATTGTTTCACATCAGTTTGTAATGTGATGTCATATTAAATGAATTAAGATTAATGATGATAAATCTAAACTTTACGACTAAGTTGTATGTTAAATAATAATAGTAGAGAATTCTTTACAAAAATGAAATATATACGATGTTCATATATCGTACATATATATGAGCCATACTACATGCAGATCATGTGAGACAAGGATATTTTGGTATTTGAAAACTTGGGACCATGGAAAAGCCATGGAAAGCTACAAAACAAGGGTCAGCTTTTTCCGATGAAACAACTTTGGCTTCATGCATTTTGGCCATGCGTTGGTATAACTCATGGATAAGCCGGGCCCACCTCGCCTTGTTTAATTAATAATACTCGATCAGTTGTTAATTAGCGGCCCTGCTCATCCGTCCGTACCTGGGTTGTCCCCAGCGCCCCGTACAAGTGGCGTGCCGCCACGGCACGACGTGGAATCCAGCGTAGTAGTGCGTGCCGGCGGCGACGGGGTCGTCTGGGGGCTGGTAGATCTAAATTTTTTTGCAAAATGGTACTGTAGCAAGTTTTGTTGTTATTTGGTAATTAGTGTCCAATCATAGTCTAATTAGGCTTAAAAGATTCGTCTCGTCCATTTCGCCTAAACTGTGTAATTAGTTTTATTTTTTATCTATATTTAATGCTTCATGCATGTGTCCAAAGATTCGATGTGACGGAAAATCTGAAAAATTTTGCAAAATTTTTGAGGAACTAAACAGGGCCTGGGTATCGCCGGCGGCCGGCGCGCCAGGCGGCATATACGCCGACCCTGATGCCGGCGGCCGGTTCTCCGTTCCGTGCTGGTTCAACGCATGCATTTGGTCCAAATGTGGCTACGCGGCTCCGTTCAGGGAGGAGCATCTCCACAGCTACTTTCTGTACTATTGTTACGCGGTTGTATATAGAGTATAGTAGTAATCTGTTCTTGGCAATGCGTTGATGCGAACGGATCAAATATTCAAATCATGAACTTAGAAAAGCTCAGGCTAGGGAATACTAGTAAAAAAAAAACCTCTCTCGACGACCGCTGTAGACGATGTGAACCCAGATGCTTGCATGGCAAAAAAATAAATAAAAATAATAAACCGATTTCCCATGCACCGTACCGTGCACCTACTGCCTACTGGCGGTCTGCCCCGCTGCCAGCTGCACAGCCACACAGGTGTAGTATCTGCATGCGCAATGCTCCTTAGGCTTTGCTGACCAAGCAACACGCTCCTTCCCCGCCGTCCCACGATTCGCACCACACCCAGGCCGGTTCTATCCCCTGTTCGGCTGAGCTTATCAGCACGGCTTATCAGCCGTGAAACAGTATTTTTCTCTCACAGCAAATCAGCCACAGCCGGCTTATAAGCCAAAAAAACAGCCTGCCGAACTTGACAATGAGCCCTTATGTCTATATATATATTTGATTATATACTCCCTCCATATCAAATTATAAGTCATTTTAAGAATCTTGAAGAGTCAAAGCAACTCAAGTTTCACCAAATTTATATGATAAGATAATAATATTTATGATACCAACTAAATATTATTAGATTCTTCGTCAATTATATTTTTATAGTATATCTATTTGATATCATAAATCTTTGTAATTCTTTCTATAATTCTAGTCAAACTTAAGATGCTTTGACTCTCCAAGATTTTTAGAATGATTTTATAATTTGGGATGGAGGGAGTATGTGCTAATATGCAATTGTATAAAGGTATATATACAGAGGGGTTAATTGATGAGCAATGACAATATCAGGATAGAGTGACAAGGCCGTTGTTGGGTTAGACATGGATATTATATGAGATACACATATCCGGATTTGGGCCCTTAGTAAACTGGGCCCTAGGGCATCGCACCCAACGCACCTCCTCTGCTATGGCCCTGACCACACCAACCCCCACTTCGTGCTATAAAACCAAGCAACCAAACGCAAAGTCTCTCATCAGTCATCAGGTTCAGGCAGCCCACTCCACTGAGCTGATCGACGCACTCGCCGGTCGCCACTGCGCCGCATACAGACACCTCGCGTTTGCACCTACAGCCCACTACTAACTAGCTACGTCGGCCCAGCCTCTCATCACGTAGGTGTGACGGCAATGGCATCGTCGCTGCCGGCGTTCACGGTGCGGCGCGGGGACGCGGTGCTGGTGGCGCCGTCGTCGCCGACGCCACGGGAGACGAAGCCACTCTCGGACATCGACGACTCCGAGGGCATGCGGTTCTACAGCTCCGGGATCCACCTGTACCGCGCCAACCCATCCAAGGCCGGGCAGGACCCGGCCAGGGTCATCCGCGAGGCGCTGGCGCAGGCGCTCGTCCCCTACTACCCGCTCGCCGGCCGCCTCCGCGAGGTGAAAGGGAGGAAGCTCGTCGTCGACTGCGCCGCGCAGGGCGTCCTGTTCGCCGAGGCCGACGCCGACCTCACCGCTGACGACTTCGGCGACGTGCAGTGCCCGCCGTTCCCGTGCTTCGAGCAGTTCATCCTCGAGAGCACCACCATCGCCGGCGTCGAGCCCGTCGTCGACCGCCCCTTGTTCTACGTCCAGGTCACGCGCCTCAAGTGCGGCGGGTTCATCTTCGGACAGCGCTTCTGCCACTGCGTCGTGGACGCCCCGGGCGGGATGCAGTTCGAGAAGGCTGTGTGCGAGATCGCCCGCGGAGCCGCCGCGCCGTCCATCGCGCCGGCCTGGGGCAGGGAGATGTTCATGGCGCGCAACCCGCCGCGCCCCACTTACCCGCACCTCGAGTACCGTGAGCCCGCGGGCGGCGTTGGCGTCGACCGGATGCTGACCACTCCGCCCGCCGACATGGCGCGCGTGCCCTTCTTCTTCGGGCCCCGGGAGATCGCGGGGCTGCGCCAGCGCGCGCCGCCCGGGATGCGCTGCTCCCGGTTCGAGCTCGTCGCCGCGTGCATCTGGCGTAGCCGCACCGCCGCGCTCGCGTACGCGGCGGACGAGGAGGTGCGGCTGTCTTTCATCGTGAACGCGCGCGGGCGGCCCGACATCCCGCTCCCCAAGGGCTTCTACGGGAACGCCTTCGCCTACTCCATCGCGGCGACCACCGCCGGGGAGCTCTGCGGCGGGGACCTCGGGTTCGCGCTGGACCTTGTGAAGAAGGCCAAGTCGGCGGTGACCTACGACTACCTGCTGTCAGTGGCGGACCTGATGGTGCTCACGGGACGACCGCTGTTCGAGGTGTCCAGAACGTACATCGTGTCCGACGTCAGCCACGCCGGGTTTAAGAGCGTCGACTTCGGCTGGGGTGAGGCCGTCTACGGCGGGCCGGCCAAGGGCGGCGAAGGGCCGCTCCCCGGCGTCACCAACTACTTCTCGAGGGCTAAGAATGGCAAGGGGGAGGAGGGCACCGTCGTGCCCATCTGCCTGCCCAAGGACGCCATGGAGAAGTTCCAGCTCGAGGTGGAAGGCCTCACCGCCGAGCTCTAGCCGATCGAGCGCCGCGCACCAGCCGCCCGGGGTGCATGCATATACATGTGAGCACAGCTATATATATACTGTAGATAGCAGAACGTGATCAAGTACGTACATCATAAATGCGTCCTGCTCGTCCCGTCGATACGACGGTATATATACGTGTGTTGTTTTTCTTACTATACAGAGCTGTACGTACGCAACGAAATACGGTGGTGTTGTGCACTTGTTTTGTGTAAGGTAACTTGGAAACAATTCATATATATACTACTTTCAGATTTGCAATGTCAATCCCGCCTCAAGTTGCAATTGCTAGACCTTGTATTTCTTCTTGACGTGGTTGTGCTTGTGCAATATTACTACTCTGTTTCAAATTATAGTTTATATTTTCACTGCTTTATGTAAAAACATATTAACATAGATATATGTTCAAATAAATACATTATCGAATTAATCATATCAAATTGAAGAATTTAATGAAACTAATTTGATATTAAGTTGGTGTGTTTTTTTTATAAAATTGTTCAAAGTAAAAAATGACTTGGAATAAATCTAAAATAAATAATATTTAAAGCAGATGTTAGGTTATATAAGAAACATTTCCGTCGATTATCAATATGTATTATCATAGTAAAAACATAGTGCGTGCACTTTACGGAATATATGTCAACCAAGATGGAATACTTAAAGGAATTCTAAAAAGTTAGAATACTCTACACGAACTATCACGAAAGCTAGAGGATCTGATTGTATTTTCCAATAACACGAGACCACATACTGACCATTTCACTGCAACCACAAGTTTAGGATAAGGTCTGTAGTGGTTGAAGCAACCATACATTGGGACTTGGGAGGCTAAAATAGGAGAAACAAAGACCAACAAGATTTTTGATCATATCGCAAGATGCAATATACCACCATTGTTGCATTAACAAAGGAAATCGTATTGACATACTCCCTCTGTCCCTGAAAGCTTCAATTCCTAGAATCCGTGCCGGTCAAACTTTTTTTAAGTTTAACTAACTTTATAGAAAAGATAAACAACATTTATGACATAAAATAAGCATTTTATGAAAATATATTCTATGATAAATCAAATGATACTAGTTTGGTACCATAAATCTTAGCATTTTTTCATAGAAATCCAGTCAAAGTTTAAAAAGTTTGACTTAAGACAACTCTAGAAATTGAAGCTTTCAGAGACAGAGGGAGTAGTATTTTATTTCTCAAAGTCATACTATCTTGGCCATCTACCTTTCTCTCTGTACTAGGCAAACTAATCATCAGGTGCCTCATTTTTGTATGTCTGTACCAAGGACGGACTAGTCCGCAAACAAATCATTGCTCATTGAATTAATCCCAAGAGAAATCATCAGGTGCCTCATTTTTGTATGTCTGTACCAAGGACGGACTAGTCGACAAACAAATCATTGCTCGTTGAATTAATCCCAAGAGATCACACGATTTTGAAATGACTACGTTTTGCTAGCGTATTTTTTTACTATAATTGTTATTATATTTTCTATAGATTTGGTTAAAATTATATATATTTTTTATTTAATACAAAACTAACACGATCCACTTTTTTTTTTAAAAATAGTTGAGTATGTCTCATTAGTGCTATTAGAGATTCTTTTTAACAAGGTTATATAAACAAATAGATTCTATACCAAACATTTGCCTCAGTTAATTGACCACATATGAAAACGTAATGCGTGCACTTTATGGAATAATAGCGATAAAGCGTGAATACTATGCTGTTGTGAGAAAAAAGCCAGAGAATCAAGCAAATTATAATTTTCAGTAACACGAGACCATATACTGACCAATGCGTTGACTTAGTAGTTGAAGCAAGCCATACATTAGGAGGCAAGGAGAGATAAAGACCATCAAGATTGTTGATCTTGCATGCCACAAGTTGCAATATACAATAACTACTGCTCTGAGATGTATTAACAAAGGGATAAACCATATCGGCATATCATTTTTCTAAGTCACAACGCCTACTATATATCGACATATTATGTTCTAGGCAAACTAATAGAAAGGTGCCAGATTTTTGTATGCTGAGGTACTTGCTCGGCACAAGTACACAATAGTCCATCAGCAAATAGATCATTGAACGTTGAATAATTCCAGCAGGTAACTATATGGTCTACTCCCTCCTCCGACCCCATTTATTTGTCATTTTGGCCTTCTACTAGATACATGAAAGATTATTTGAATTTGGACATACATGACGTCTTGATACATAAAAGATGCTCTGAATCTGGACACCTAGAAACATAGATAGAATGACAAATAAAACAATGGGACATAGGGAGTATATATAAAATCCGAGGGAGGGTATATGTAGTGAAACATCTAAGCTCAGTGTATTTCTAGGGGTTATTTGGTTCTCCACCGAGCTCTAGATGTGTGTCGTTGCCAATGGGAGGGTTAGCTAGCTGGGGTGCATGTCAGACAGTGGCAGACCTAAGAATTGAACCGAGCCTGGGTGAAGTAAGTTTCTCCTTTATTTTAGTATAGAATAGGGTTGCAACCGCAATCCACGGATATGAATCAGGGGCGGGCTCAGGATTTTGAGGGTGGCTATTCAAAATGTAAAGTGGTATTATTTTTTTTGACAACCAAAGCCTACTATTTGACATATATAACACATATATAGCAAATACATAGCACATAATTGAGCATGATTTTATATATTCATAGAATTTGAGCATAATTTGAGACATCGACAGCTTATGAGAAAACAAAAAGAGAAGCATTATTAAAAACGAGCGCCTCTGGACTAGTACTCTCTAATCGAGCCACTGCTCTGCTCCCACAAATGGTCGTATTGGGCTGTTGGCCATCAGGTGGGGCTGAGGAGGAAGGGGAGTAGCAGCGTTTTTGCGCTGAATTCTTCATAGATTATTCATTTACTCTTCTTTCTTTCTTTCAATACATATACATATATATACACTATATGTACAAAAGTTTTGCCAAAAAAATTGGGTATTCTACTACATACATGAAAGATTCTTTGAATTTGGACATACATGACTTCGAGATACATAAACGTTGCTTTGAATTTAAACACCTAGAAACGTAAAAAAAATTACAGATAAAATAATGGGACATAGGAAGTATATATGAAATCCGAGGGAGGATAGATGTTGTGAAAAATCTAAGCTCAATGTATTTCTAGGGCCTATTTGGTTCACCACCGAGCTCTAGATGTGTCTTGTCGGCAAGAGGGCTAGCCAGTCAGGGTGCACATCAGACAGTGGCGGACCTAGGAATTGAACCGAGCCTGGATGAATTAAGTTTCTCCTTCATTTTAGTATAGAATGGGGTTGCAACCGCAAGCCATGGATATGAATCAGTGGCGGGCCCATGATTTTAAGGGTGGGTATTCAAAATGTAAAGTGGTACAATTTTTTTTGACAACCAAGCCTACTATGACATATATAACGCCGCATATATATAATAAATACATAGCACATAAATGAGCATGATTTTATATATTCATAGAATTTGAGCATAATTTGAGACGTCGGGAGCCGATGAGGAAACAAAAAGAGAAGCATTCTTACACACGAGCGCATATGGACTAGTACTCTCTAGTAGAGCCGCATCTTTGCTCCCCAAATGGTCGTAGTGGGTCATATTGGGCTGTTGGGCCATTAGGTGGGGCTGAGGAGGAAGGGGAGTAGTAGCGTTTTGGACTGAATTCTTCATAGATTATTCATTTACTCTTATCTCTTTCTTTTTTTCAATACATATACATATATATACACTATATGTACAAAAGTTTTGCCAAAAAATTTGGATATTCTACTAGATAGATGAAAGATTCTTTGAATTTGGACATACATGATGTCAAGATACATAAAAGATGCTCTGAATCTGGACGCCTAGAAATGTAGGAAAAATGACAGATAAAACAATGGGACATAGGGAGTATATATGTAATCCGAGGGAGGGTATATGTTATCAAACATCTAAGCTCAGTGTATTTCTAGGGCCTATTTGGTTCACCACCGAGCTCTAGATGTGTGTCATGCCAGCGGGAGGGCTAGTCGGCTGGGTGCACGTTAGGCAGTGGCGGACCTAGGAATTGAACCGAGCTTGGGTGAAGTAAGTTTCTCCTCATTTTAGTATAGAATAGGGTTGCAACGGCAGGCCATGGATAAGAATGCTAGCCTTTTTTAACCGTGTCTAGCAAGCACTCCTTGAGAGAAGGCGGCAAGCTAATAAATCATTGTGCATTAGGAGCTCTAAAGTTTGTGTCAGCGTCGTAATCCCTTTTGATTATTGTCAGCCTTAGTTTGCTTCCTTTTGGCAAGCTAATAAATCATTGTGCATTAGGAGCTCTAAAGTTTGTGTCAGCGTCATAATCCCTTTTGATTATTGTCAGCCTTAGTTTGCTTCCTTTTGTTATTCTTTTTTTCCTATCTAATTATTGCTCAATGGCTGACTGCTGATGTAAAAGTTGAATCTTTGCATTAACATATGCATAACCTTTTATCCACGCAGGTCCTAGCAGACACAAGAAGTCCTCTGATGTACCCACGGAAGGTATAGGATACTGCAGGTTTTCTACTTTCAACAACCCATTACGAAGAGACAAGTACTGAAAGCCCAAGTTTGGTTTTGGTAATTAATGACACCAAGTTGCTAATGCCATGTGTTAAGTGTTTTGAGTTAGGCATAAGCAACACATGTGATGAAGGTGTACGTGGCAAGGAGTGGTGGCCACAAGATCACAAAGAAATGGTGCATGGACATGAAATGACGATCATGGTGGAGATGCACATAAAATGATGGACATGATGATCAAGTGGAAGAGAAGGATCTAAGAGCGCAAGGCAAAGGTATAACCATAGGGTTTTCCTTTTGCCGGTCTAAGATGAGTAGAGAAGTGATTGACCGGATTTAGGATACATAGCCGACTATCAAGAGGGGCAATCACGGTTAGCTCGGGAATCAAGTGCCACTAGATCAATGTCTTGAGCATATGCATTAGGATCTAGTTAAGAGCTAACTTAATGCCTTGAAAAATGTTTGTGAAATGCTAATACACATGCACATTGATGGTGTACACTTGGTGGTGTTAGCACATTTGCGAAGGCGGTGGTGTTTGAGCGGTAGTAAGGGGTGT
Source organism: Saccharum spontaneum (assembly GCA_022457205.1). NCBI lineage: Eukaryota > Viridiplantae > Streptophyta > Magnoliopsida > Poales > Poaceae > Saccharum > Saccharum spontaneum. Next base: position 55,218,960 of record CM039617.1, on the reverse strand, counting down.
GGGGTTCGCTCTCCCTCCCGCCGAGCTTGCGAGCGCGGGATTCAGGCGTTTTCGAGGAAATGAAATGCCTATTTTCTATTGCGCCGGAGTCTAGAAAAGGTGGCGAAAGTCCAAATTATTTTTCACTGAAAAACGGCGATCGGACGCTGCACCGGACGCGGTCACTGTTTGACCGGACGCGTCCGGTCAGTTCAACGTGGCGCGAGCACTAGGGTTTGTGACCGGACGCTGGTCTGGCCTGACCAGCGCGTCCGGTCAGTTCACCTGAGCGCAGAAGTAGAGCGCGCGACCGGTGCGCCTGGTCCCTCACGGAACCGGAGCGTCCGGTCAGACGTCCAGAGGGGCTTAGCGCAGCGGAGTGCCGATCGGACGCGCGGCGCGTCCGGTCACGTGCGATCGGACGCGTCCGGTCTCGACGGGAGCTTACTGGAAAGCGACCGGACGCTGGCACTGTCGCATCCAGTCAAACGGTTGAGTGCGTCCGGTCACGGCAACGGCTAGTTCTGACGCGCACTGTTTCTTGCTGTCGTGTAGTGACCGGACGCGTCCGGTCACCCTGACCGGAGCGTTCGGTCAACGCGATTTTCGCTGCGTCATCCGTAACGGCTAGCTGCGTACCCCTTTGTTATAAATAGAGGTTGTCCAAGGTTTGAGGGTAACTCTTGCACATTTTGAGACCTAGAGACATCCTTTGAGCTAGAGAACAACCCCTCCACTCATCTCTTTGCATAGTTGCACATCTTGAGTGAGATTGAGTGAGATTCAAGTGCATTGCTTGAGAGTTGCATTCTAGAGGCACTTGATCTTCGAGTTGCTGTGGATTTCTTGTTACTCTTCCGTGTTTCCCGACACGGTAGACGACTTGGAGTAGCGGAGGTGATTGAGCTCGCAATTGGAGATTGTTGGAGCCCTCACCAAGTGTTGTAAGGGGTTTTTGATCCTTCCCCGCGGGAGTTCGCAAATTGGATACTCTAGTGAAGCTCGTGGCTTGGAGGATCCCCATCTTGTGTGCGGTTGTGCGGCGCCCTCCGAGGGCTCGACTCTTGATAGTCGATTAGCTCGCGAACCGACAAGTGGGTGCGTCGCCACAACGAGGAGTAGCTTGCCGGGAAGCAAGTGAACCCCGGTAAAAATCTTGTGTCATCTCTTTGCCGAGGATTTCTCTTGTGATTGATTCTTCGAGTGCATTACTTCTCTACATCGTTGGTATAAGAATCAAGTCACTTGCTCTTTACTTTCTTGTACTATTCCTAGTGTAGTTTGCTTAGTGTAGCTTTTATCACATAGGAGTAAGTAGCTTAGTGACTTAGTCTTGTTGGTGTGTATTAGAGATTATAGCCTTGCTTCACTAGAATTGTATAAGTGGCTTGCATAGTATAGTTGAGCTAGTGCTAGTATTAGCTTAGCCATCTTTTATACTAATGTGGTTATTTAGTGAAGCTTGTAGAATTTTAAATAGGCTATTCACCCCCCTCTAGCCATTTGGACCTTACAAGTACCTTACCCTAGTATTTACTATTTTGTTCAGTTTTGATTAATTTTATGAATTTATTGAATGTTTGCCAAATAACCAAGATGGGGAATTGCTAATTACCTCCCAGTGTATTTCTACCCCTCTGCCGAATCACATTTCTTTGATTACCTTTGGTAAACTGGTGCAAACTGCAATATCATACTGAGTATATGTAGGGTATATGGTTTTCAGATATGCAACTCTATTGTAGCCACTTTAGCGGTTAGCACTATAACCTATTGAAATTTTGAATGATTTTATGCTCAATTTTATTGCTCCATAGCAATTTATTCAGTTCAGTGACACTAGAACATAGTTCATTCTTGGCATTTGCTTTGGTGATTGTATTGATGTAAGCATGTTCCTAATTTGTTACTGCTCCATAGCAATTCATTCAGTGTTTTAACATGTCTGTAGTTTATACTGCACTGCATGTTTAACGGCACTAGAACGTAGTTCATTTTTGCCATTTGTCTTGGTGATTGTATCCATAAATATAAGCACGTTCAGTGCCACTAGAACATAAATCATTCTTACCATTTGCCTTGGTGATTGTATCCCTAGATGTATATCTCATATTTTCTCTGTTTCTATTATAGACACCAAAAAATCTCCCATCGATGTATTGATAAAGGAGATGTAGGACATAAAGAGTAAGCTAAATGAGTAGGCTGAGCTATCCGAGCAGGATTGCCAAACTTTCATCAATCGCTTGACTAAAGTGGCAGTGAAGTTTAGAAGTCAATATTAGAGGTTTTAGGATTGAAAGTTCGTGCAGATAGGTTTGAGGTTTGCATAGAGGAGCTACAGAATGAGTTAATGAAGCTAAAAGAGAAGGGAGAAAAGTCTTGAGAATTTAGTACTTATGTACACACAAGAACACAAGAACATAGATGAACACAGATTGGAGAGGAAGTGAGAGCTCTGTGTTATTCTCTTTTCTCTGTTGTTCCATACAACGAAGGTGGCCTCCTATTTATGGAGAGGAGGCTGTCATTTGAACTCTCAGATTTTTCCCTCTCTCATTTAATTGGCCACCATCCAAAGTCATGCACTCACACTTCTTTTTTGACTTTAGTTTACAACACTCCCCCTTGGCCAATTATATGCTATGTGTATGCCTCATTAAAAACTCCCGCAAAAAACCCAGTGGGAAAAAAGGGTAGGAGAAAAAAGTACATCACACGCATTGCTTATGTTGCACCTATTGCCTCGTTAAGAACCTTACATGAGAAAACCTAGTGGAAAAAAACTCATCAAGGGAAAAAGAGTACAACAGTTGATATTCGGATCAGGTCTTCAGGACCGACTCGTGATCTTTAGGATTCATGATCATGAGCTATGACTTTGGGGTTGGTCTCCTCATGAACTCTACAACTCTCTAAGTCATCTCATGCGAATTCCACAGACACATTTGTGGAAGCTAAAGGCTGGCAGAGACTTTGTGAATAAATCTGCCAGATTTTCACATGACCTTGCTTGCAAGATATTTATCTCCCCACTCTTCTGGAGCTCATGGGATAAAAGAACTTTGGAGCAATATGTTTTCACTACTACTGATTGAGCTACCACTGTTGCTACTTTCACTTCGTATAAGACACAAGCAATGGTGTGATACTTCCACAATCGGTAGGACCGATAGTGAGGCCTCCTAAGGAATAAAACTGGCAGTTGAAACTTCTACCACCGATGGGTTTACGATAGATGCGGCAGTAGTATTGGGATTGCATTTTCTTCGTCGTATGAAAAGCCGAGCTGACTGGGATACGCGTTTTGGCCGCCGGCTCTAAACTAGCGTTTGGTCTACCGGCAGTAGATTCAGCGTGACTGTTGAAATGCCTCCAAGTTCCAACGCCATTACTTTCGCCGGGTGTAGCCAAAGAGCCGCACCCATTGCTCTACATATTCTTCAAGCCCGGTGCCCTATGTGAAACCACCCTTCTTCTTCATCCATCATCCCCTCCTCTTCCAATCTACAAAGAAAATGGCGGAAAGCCCCATCAACTTTCCAAGCAGCGAGTTGTCCAGCGAAGATGACTTGCCATTAGAACTCAAGCACTGGAATACTGTATGATCTCGGTGGCATCACCGGATCAATTCGGCAGCCTCCCCATCGATCAAAACAACAATTAGCCATTAGAACTCAACGGTCAAAGACACCCCTAATGCATAGTCCGGAGAGCAACCGAACAATCCGTTGTCATCTAGAGAGGTTCCAAAACTAAAAAATGGCCAATGGATTACTCCGCATGGTAGAGATTTCCATTATTGGTTCTAACAGGCCGTGTAGACTTCCACCTTCCAACCGGCGGCTAAACTTGTTATCACCGCTGGTTTGCATGTGTGCCGCACATTGGGTGGCTAACCGGCGGTGCTAAATGCTTTCACCGCCAGTTCAGCATACGATACGGCGGCGAAGACCAGCACTGTGTTCACTGCCGAATCATACGCCAAACCGACAGTGAAAATGTTCATCACCGCCTGTAAGTCACCCTTCTGTGACACCTCAGCCTATGAACCGGCGGTGATGTTCTCATAGAACTGGTGGTGATCAAACTTTTTGTAGTAGTGTTTGTAGTTTGTTTTCCTTTTCGTTTTCTTCTCTATATATAGTGGATCTAAAGTAAGTGGTAAGTTGGTTGCAAGTGGTGCTAGCTGCTTGGCTTTTTCTATAGATAAAGGATAGATAGTCTATCAGGCTTCTTTCACCCGAAAATGGATGAACTCAGGCCAATTTATTACAACGTTTATAACCGTGTCATGGCACTTGCCATAGACAAACACGACTGGGGGCGTAAGCAAACCAAAGAAACATCAACTAACTACAAAAGTTCCTCACACGAAGATCAATGTAAAGTGTTGACGGTTCTTAAGTATCAATTATAACCATCAAATAAATAAAGAAAAGGACCTATATGCAAGCAACACCTAGAATTAGGGTTTGATCTAACAGAATTCCACGAGTTTTGCTGTTTATCTATTTTTGCAGGGGGTTATCAGGAAATACGGAAGAAAGGCCCACATGTCGGATTAATGACGGGATATTAACCGAACACGTAATTATCTTACATCTAGAAGATTCCAGAAGCCACGGGAACGAACGGGAGCCGTAACGGGCCAGGACACAGGGCGCCCGCCCTGCTGCCCCCGGGACCAATCAGGTCGAGTCTCGCGGATTATGCTCCACCGCCTTTGAGGATCAAGGAAAACCGTAGGATGAAGGTCGGTTTGATCCGACGGTCCAGATTCATCCAAAAGGGCTATATAAGCAAGGCCCCTGACCCCTGGTGGAGAAGACCCCAATTCATTATTCAGTTGCATATCTCTAGTTAGGGTTTAGAGAGAGAGGTTCCCTCTAGGGTTCCCACCTCTTAGGGCTTAGCATCCAATGTGAAAGTAGAATTAGTTCTACTAGATTGAGAGAGATAGAGTGGAGGTGTAGATCGGAGGAAGCCGGCCTGTCGGTGTCTACTCCAAGGTTGTACCTGCGGGAGCAAGTTCTTCTAACCCGAGGCTTGTTCTCAGAATTCTTCAGTATTTCGACTTCTAAATTCTAGTAAGTTCTTTGTTTTATTGTTCTTTGGTTTATGAGTTTACTTTGATCTCTTCGCGTAGAGTTTAGAGTAATCATCTCTAGCGTAAACGTGGTGTTTAAGCTAGGATACTCATAGATATCCCCTCGTCTAGCCGGACCGTGGTAGTAGCGAGGAACGTGACAATTCCGAGTTACCTTTGTATTCCATATCCCGTTAGCAGGATCGATAGGGTTTATAGGTGCGGGTTGAACATCCTTTGTGGTGTCTAGATTCCGTGAACCTCCCCAATAGAACAATAGATCATCCTTACCAAGGTTAGAAGAAGAGTGCGGTTGTAGTCTTCTCTATACATCACTCACATCAAATCATAGTGGTTGTAGCCTAAAGGTTAGTAGTAATAGATTTGGTTAGTCAGATGCACTCTTTCTCCTAAAGGTAAAAATATAAATACGATACCCAGGATAACATCTCGGGTGAAGTGCTCACCGATATCCGTGCGCTTGCGGATCCTATTTCCTAATTGCGTTACCAAATATCAACATAAAGCAATCCTAAAAGCAGACGACCATCCAAAAGATGAAAACAGCTGAAGACATGATGTTTCGAGAACCCGACAGACATCGACTAACTCTTGCTGGCGGTCTTTATGGCGCTGTAACTAGGCCCATTGGCGGAGCCAATAAGTCCCTCTGAATAGTACCTGCAAAAAGTTTTAGGTCTACATTTATCAAAAACAATTTCATATCTTGATATCCACAGTGACCAACAAAATGCGGCGGCTGCAGTCAATAAGTTCAAATTATGATTAGTTCCCTCTCTTTTTGACCAATGATTAAACAGATCATTAACATCAGTGTGTTGAGCAATGCCTAGAACCATGTGTACTGCTGTCCACAGAAACTTAGCATAAGCACAATTAAAAAATAAATGCTGAATTGATTCTAGAGTATTACAAAAAGAACAACCTCTATTACCCCTCCAGTTTCTTTTTGCTAAGTTGTCCATAATTAAAATAACTCTCTTTTTTAAGTACCACATGAAAACTTTTATTTTCATGGGTAACTTAGCACGCCAAATTTCCTATGAGACCCGCACACCACTGTTGACTAAAAACACATACATTGATCGAACTGTAAATAAACCATTCGAGTTTAGAGACCAAACAAAGGCATCTCTTTCGTCCTGTAACTGTATATTCGTTATTGTTGCGATGATCCTATTCCAATCCCTCAAGTTGTTTCCCACTAACACTCTCCAAAAAGAAACATTAAGTGCAATAGACGACAACACATTTGACATAGTATCCAGTTTCCCGTGCACTATGTTGAACAGTCTCATAAATTTAGTTCGGAGAGAACTATTCCCAATCCAAATATCTTCTCAGAACCTCGTTTGGTTTCCATTTTGTACCTTAAACTTTCCTAGTTGCATAACCTGATGTTTGACATTTAAAATACCTTTCCAAAAATGTGAATATGTTGCTCTCTTTTGAACTTCTCCAATTGTTTTATTTCTTAAGTATTTATTTCTAATAAATTGTTGCCATAAACCATCTTCGTTACACAGTTTAACCAACCATTTGCTAAGTAGGCATTTATTTTGTATCTCTAAATTAGTAACTCCCAAACCCCCTTATTCTTTCGGCTGGCACACCACACTCTACTTTACTAAACGGTATTTTTTCTTCTGTTGGTGATTCTGCCAGAAGAATCTCGATCTAAAGAATTCAATTCTCTGTAATACCCCTTAGGTACCTCAAAGAAAGACACCATGAACATCGGTAGGCTTAAAAGCACCCAATTAATTAAGACTAGACGTCCTCCTACCGAGAGTAATTTTCCTTTCCAACCACTCAGTTTCATTGCAAACCGTTCTTCTACAGATTGCCAATCTTTGTTACTTAATTTTCTTGTGTGCATTGGCTAGCTTTTGTTGCCTTTTGTTTTCCTCTGCTAATAAACATACGGTGCTTTTGCATCCGTTCCAAAAAAAATTATGTTGTGACAAATTAAAGAAACCGATAGAGTCTTAGTGATGTTGACTAACATGTGGTATCCATCTGCTTTGATGCTTAGGTTTGTCAAGTGGGGAAGGATCCTCCTAACATTGGTGGTCCGAATTAAGAGTCGATTTGCGACCAGCTGAGCCGGGTGTCTGATTGCAAAGTAAGGAGTGTAACTAGCATCAATTGATCTCTTCAAATCGTGAAACCATGTCTTCAGATGATACGATGGTTATTCGGTTGATGGATTCAAAGGCGATGCTATTTTGTTGCTTAATCTATTGTTAGATGATGAGTGTTTTTTTTTTGCCAGAAAGTCATGCACCTTTGAGTCACAATGTACGGGATGATAGATAATGATGCAATTTACAACTGCAACGTCATGTACGGTATATAGCAGTTTAACAGTTTTTGAGTGGTGCTGGATGGAAAATTATTTTGCTGAGGGCTGAGTCGTTATATACTGCTCTGACGATCTTGTGGTTCATTAGTAATGTAATTTCTAGGATCATATGAAGTAGCAACCAATATACAAATAGAAGTAGGCTAGCTCTCGTCGATATATTACTATTGAGCTGCCTTGCTGTCAACAGTACACGAGTAACCAAAAATCAACAGTTGGGGTAGGGTATCCTCCTTTGTTTGCCCAGTTGTTAGCAGTAGCTAGCATCACCTGCAGTTGCAGAAACAATGGAGAGAAGCCAATACAAGTATCCATAAACAGCTAGCTTTTGCAGTAGCTGAGCACAAGGAAGCTAGCATCCGAGCATCCTCACCTGGCGCTGCTCTTGTTATCCCTAGAAGCATCGACCTGACCACCTCCTCTCACGGCGACGGCAGCAGCATCCGATGCCAGCCTCCTGCCACCGCCGTTGGCTGTTGTCGTAGTACACACCGGCATGCCACGATAGGCCAACGTGGTGTGCATTGCCGCCGGAGCTGCCGGTGCATGATGAGGTCTCGCCGCTGTCAGCAGCCCATTGCCCCCACACGGAGGCGTGCCGTTGATGGCGCTGGCGCTGTGCAGAAGCGCGCCGCCAGTAGTGCTGCAGGCACTGGACCAGCAGAGCAGCAGTTGCTGCTGCTCGGCCAGCTGCCTCCGCAGCGCGGCGTTCTCGGCGCGCAGCACGGCGTTGTCGCGGCGCAGGCAGGAGACCTCGCGGTAGCACCCGTCCGAGGGGTCGCGCTCCCGCCACCGGGCCTCCCAGGTGAGCGTCTCGGCGGCGCGGCGGCGGGCGGCGTCGCTGGCGTTGGCCTTGATGAGCTTGGTGAGGTTGGCCACCCCGAAGACGAGGTGCAGCGCGCGGAAGTCGTTCATCCGGTGCGCCGGGAAGTAGGTGGCCAGCTCGCAGTTGGGCTCGCACTTGCGCCGCTGGTGCTTGCACACCGCGCACGCGCCGCGGCCACCGTTGCCGCCGCCGGTCATCTATCGCTGCAAGTGCAGGTGGAGAGGAGGGAGAGAGAGCTGCCTGCGTAGGCATGTGCGTGCATATATGGATGGATCGGACGTTTGGGATCGAATACTTCAAACAAAGAAAGGACATGCAAGACAGTAAGGTGAAAGGATGGTCACAGCTGCTTTCTAGGTTGCTCACAGCAAGAGTTCAGGGGCATGGAAACTTCTAATGCGTTGCATTATTGGACTACAAATACCCTGCTAGTTCCAGGTCAGAAAATGAAAAGGTTATGCCATCTCCATATCTACTGGATCGGAGCAGCACAACACGTATGAACATACAGCAGTGTCACACACACACACACACACACACACACACACACACACACACACACACACACACACACACACACACACACATGTCGCCTCAATCTGAAAAATAATTTGCAGGCAAATGTACTGTTTATTAAGAGAAGATACAAAGCCAGTTGAAACATTTACTTGTGTTCTCAACTTGATGTGTTAGCAGCAGGCCAATGCAATGCAAGATTACATTCATCTGTGGTTGCCATTGCCACCAAAAAGCAGCACATACATAGTGTGGTTTAATTTTTTTTCTTACACTGTATGATTCTTTGAGGGTGTCCATGGATCAACTACTACAATTTTTTTCGCGACCGCGCTCAGCTAAGCCCGTTTTTCATTAAGAGGGTAGCAAGACGATTACAAAACGCAAGCCACGGCTTGCAACACAAAATGTCAAACTGAAGAGAAATGAAAAAACGGTAAGAAACAAAGGGTGCTAATACACTAAACCATCTTGTGACCAGGAAGCAACCAAGGGGGCAATTCTCATGAAACCCGCTGCTACCCAAGCATTGCATTCATCTAAGATCTTTGGAAGGAGCCATGCTGGCATGGTAGCAAACCTCTCAAACACCCGGCTGTTGCGCTCCTTCCAGATGAGCCAGGAGACTAGCAAGAACAGCGCATCGAGGCCTCTACGGTGGTCCTTCGGTAACAGCTTCCTCTCGACAAGCCATTGATCAACGGCCGTCGACTGATCGTGAACGGGCTGCACAAGAGAAATGGCAGCACGCAATTTGGCCCAAACCTCTCGCGTGTAGACGCAATGTGCTAGCAGATGATCCATTGTTTCCGGGGCTTGGTGGCAAAGTGCACAAAGGTCACAGTCGTGCAAGCCCCTCTTCTTCCTGCGACTTGTCGTCCAACACTTGTTGTGAATTGTCAGCCAGAAGAAGAATTTGATCTTTGGCAGGGCAGAGGCCTTCCACAGCTGCTTTGCCCCCCGGAGCTTGACCGATCCTATAAAAATCGCCTTGTAGGCCGATGACGCCAAGTAAACTCCATCTGCGCTGAAACGCCAGACGAATCGATCTTGTACATCCAGCTGCAACTGGACCCCTTGCAACAGATCATAGACGTGCAATTAGCCCAAGATCACCTGGACTGTCGGCGCCCCTCTTATGTCTGTGACCCAAGCTCTGTTGTGCAGCGCCGAGCTGAGCGTTTGGCGCCTCAGCCTAGTCGGCACCGCTGCCAGGAGGGAAGGTGCTATATGTCCAATAGAGTGACCATTGATCTACCGATCTGTCCAGAATAGCGTATTGGAGTCGTTGCCCACCTCGACGTGAACTGCAACCTGGAAGAAAGCCCGGACAACCCGCTCGGGGTGTGATGGCAACGCATGCCAAGATCTAGCCGGGTCCGTTCGCCGAAGCCATTCCCATCTCAGACGAAGAGCAGCACAAACACGTATGAACATACAGCAGTGTCACACACGTATGTCGCCTCAATCTGAAAAATAATTTGCAGGCAAATGTATTGATTATCACATTTAAGAGAAGATACAAAGCCAGTTGAAACATTTACTTGTGTTCTCAACTTGATGTGCTAGCTGAAGGTCAATGCAATGCAAGATTATATTGTACGTTCATCTTAGAGTCTACCCACGGACGGAATGTCACAACACTATGTTTCCTTGCTTGCATAGTATCCGGAATTGAATAAATGATAATGATGAATACATAATAATAATGCATGGATACATAATAATATATAATTCATGGAATTGAATAAAATGATGATAATGAAATAACGTGTCAACGGACACGATCTCGAAAAAAGACGATCAACATCAACTAGTTGTGCGTAGGCTTATATAATGCCAATGCCATGCGCATAGACACCGGAACGAAGGCACGAAGCCTAGAGCTCGGCGGTGAGGCCTTCCACCTCGAGCAGAAACTTCTCCATGGCGTCCTTGGGCAGGCAGATGGGCACCACGATGCACTCCTCCCCCTTGCCGTTCTTGGCCCGCGAGAAGTAGTTGGTGACGCCGGGGAGCGGCCCTTCGCCGCCCTTGGCCGGCCCGCCGTAGACGGCCTCTCCCCACCCGAAGTCGACGCTCTTGAACCCGGCGTGGCTGACGTCCGACACGATGTACGTCCTGGACAGCGCGAACAACGGCCGCCCCGTGAGCACCATCAGGTCCGCCACCGACAGCAGGTAGTCGTAGGTCATCGCCGACTTGGCCTTCCTCACTAGATCCAGCACGAACCCGAGGTCCCCGCCGCAGAGCTCCGCCGCGGTGGTCGACGCGACGGAGTAGGCGAAGGCGTTCCCGTAGAAGCCCTCGGGGAGCAGGATCTCGGGCCGCCCGCGCGCATTCACGATGAAGGACAAGCGCACCTCCTCGTCCGGCGCGTACTCGAGCGCGGCGGTCCGGCTGCGCCAGATGCACGCGGCGACGAGCTCGAAGCGGGAGCAGCGCATGCCGGGCGGCGCGCGCTGGCGCAGCCCGGCGATCTCCCGGGGCCCGAAGAAGAAGGGCACACGCACCATGTCGCCCGGGGGAGTCGTCATCATCCTGTCGGGCTCGGCCCCGCCCGCCGGCTCGCGGTACTCGAGGTGCCGGTACGACGGCCGGGGTGGCTGACGCGCCATGAACATCTCCCTGCCCCAGGACGGCGTCACTGACGGCGCCTGGGTGGCGCTGGCGCCGCGTGCGAACTCGCAGATGGCCTTCTCGAACTGCATGGCGCCCGGCGCGTCCACCACGCAGTGGCAGATCCGCTGCCCGAAGATGAAGCCTCCACACTTGAGCCTCGTCACCTGGACGTACAACAAGGGGCGGTCGACGACGGGCTCGACGCCGGCGACGGTGGTGCTCTCAAGGATGAACTGCTCGAAGCACGGGAACGGCGGGCACTTGACGTCCCCGAAGTCGTCGGCAGTGAGATCAGCGTCGGCCTCGGCGAACATGACGCCCTGCGCGGCGCAGTCGACGACGAGCTTCCTCCCTGCCTCCTCGCGGAGGCGGCCGGCGAGCGGGTAGTAGGGGACGAGCGCCCTGGCCAGCGCCTCGCGGACGACCCTGGCCGGGTCCTGCCCGGCCTTGGAGGGGTTGGCGCGGTACAGGTGGATCCCGGAGCTGTAGAACCGCATGCCCTCGGCGTCGTCGATGTCCGACAGCAGCTTCGTCTCCAGCGGCGTCGGCGCCGACGGCTGCACCAGCAGCGGGTCCCCGCGGCGCACCGTGAACGGCGGCAGTAACGACGCCATCTTCTATCGGAGAGCGCGACTGATCGAATGCGAGCACGTGCACGGCGGAGGCAGTCAGGTAGAGGCAGAGGCAGAGACAAAGGGCAGAGGCGTGTCACGTGTGCACGGAGTAGGAACTTGTTCGTGATAGCTAGCTGTGGTGCATGCTGTGGAGCGAGCTGCTGGTCCTTTATATAGCAACTGGGAGTAAGGAAGGTGGGGTTGTTGGCTGCAACTCGGAGTAAGGACGGGTTGGCTGCCGGGGAAAAAAAAATGCACCGGGGATGGGACAGTCACCCGTCAGCATCACAGTCTCATCTACTGTCTCCAACCGTAAAATATAGAATGCTTGTCATGAATGAAATTTCTCGAACTTTTTAAAATTTACAAAAAAAAATACCAACACAAGTTAATCTATATACCTAATAATAAAGAGACAAAATTTTCGGCTCTTTTTTTTCGTCCATCTAATTTTTTAGTTTGTCTTCCTCTAACTACTGAATAATGAAGAATTTCTTCTGTCCGGACTTATATATATACAACTCGTGCTCATACAAGTTAGAGCTCTTGACTAGCACGATACGGAGTCAAGTTCCAAAACATATTGGGTTGTGTATGGTCTATGTTTAACCAAAGAGTCCATACTCCTAACAAAAAGTTCATACCCAATACGATTACTATATATATATATATATATATATATATATATATATATATAGTAAATTTGGTTTTTTTCCTTTTCCTATTCCGTCATCTGTTCACTAATCCTAAAAAGGCAAAATTTCTACCATCAATTTTTTCTGTCGCTTTTAGTTGAGCAGGCTCCTATGCCCTCCCTCGAGTCCTCGATTGAGTTTGTTCCAAATATGGTACTACGCACGGATACGGTGCTACATTGGGGGCATCGAGCACAGGACCTACTTAAGTTTGATGAGGCAGTACTCTCATAGCAGTACGTCATGCAAACACATGCAATCTTTTTCTCTGTGATTTTTTTGTTTTTGTTTATTTTATTGCAGCTTCTCTTTTTTGTCTGTTTATCCACTAGGAGGTTTTTCTTTTTTCATAATATAAAATATAAATAAATAACAAATACAATATTACGTGTTTCTAAACCATATACTTATTTTCTCACTGACAAAGATTTCCACTACCAAATTATTGATGTAGTTTTGATTAGAAACAAAATTTGTTCTTATTAAACCTAGATTATTAACCAATGATCTAACTAATCAAACTATAAACTAAAATTTTTTATAGTTTCTTGTTTAATCCAATCTAACTAAATGTGTCTTTACAATCCTCGATGAGGGCTGGCATGTGAAAAATCAAGAGAGGTCACCCGTCATATTCTTAACGGACAAACCGATCTTTTGAGACTTTGACATATCAATAACTATCTCCTTGTCGACTTTAACCATATATTAGAACTATTGATTTTCCAGTACTCAAATATCATGAAACTCGATATAATCCTAGCAATACATGAATAGAATAAAAAGTAAATTTATGATGTATCTAAGTCTAAATATTTATGTGATTTGCAACGACATGACAAAAAATTATCAAGTTTGTTTCCTTAATTTCATACATTGTCCTATTATTGTCACATTAACTTATATTATGGATGTCATATTCATCATAAAATAAATTATATGTTTTAATTTTGCACAAAGAGCAAAACATAAATAATACATACAATTCTTATCGTCATTCCCATATATATTTGATAGTTTTTCTCCCGTTGCAACGCACGGGCATGTTTGCTAGTATATTACTAAATCCCGGAAAGCAGTGGCGGGGCATGGCATCAAACAAAGAAGGAACTAGTTCAAGTTACTTCTGACTTAACCTACATGTCAACTGCTCTTATCTTTTACTCGGACGCATGGACAATGCCTGCATACAAGAGTACACCGGTGCTGCAGCGCCGAGCAGGTGGGGAGTCTAGCTTGGTTCCAGGACGCTTCGCCACTGCCACAAAGTAAGTCTAGGCATTGTTTAGTTCGCGAAATTTTCTAGAAAATGGTATGGTAGCACTTTCATTATTATTTAATAATTAGTGTCTAATCATGGTCTAATTAGGCTTAAAAGATTCGTCTCGTGAATTTTGTCTAAACTGTGTAATTAGTTTTATTTTTTATCTATATTTAATGCTTAAAGCATGCGTCCAAAGATTCGATGTGATGGAGAATCTTGAAAAATTTTGCAAAATTTTGGAAACTAAACAGGGCCTACCTGAATTGGTTGGGTGGAAGATACGGTCATGCACCGAACCACCTAGGTTTAAATCCCCTCTCGGCTTAAATTTGGATGCTTATTATTTTTTCTTCTTAGTGAAAAACCACTTAGCTTCTCTTAAGTTGGATCAAATTTTTTATTACGAAATCCTCCATGAAATATATTTTGATACTGTATTTATTTGATATACAATTATTCTTATATTTTGTGTAATCTAGGTCTTTTAACTTACTCCCTCCATCCCAAATTATAAGACGTTTGACTTTTTTGACATCAAGTTTGACCACTCGTCTTATTCAAATTTTTTTGCAAAATATCACTTCTTTTATCGTGGCTTGCTTTATTAATAAAAGTTCTTTAAGAATGACTTAAATTTGACTATGTTTACACAAATTTTTTGAATAAGACGAGTGGTCAAACTTGGTGTCAAAAAAGTCAAACGTCTTATAATTTGGGATGGAGGGAGTAGTAAAAAAAATGATATATTCTGGAGCTGATCGATACTACTGGCATAGCATAGGCTGACAAGCGCCTACCTTCATATCGTTTTTGTTTTATAATTTTTGTTTATTTTTTCTAGTTTAGGACAATAATAATAGTATATTAATTATAAGGACTGGGTTGGTTAGTCAGTGCCAGCCAACCGTGGTCGTGGGCTTTGAAGGTTTGCATGGCGATGGAGCATGGTCAAGGCCTTGTTTAGTTCCTTTCTCGAAAGTTTACCTCCTATCCCATCAAATGTTGAGACACATATATAGAGTATTAAATATAGACTTAAAAAATAACTATTTGTAAAGATTGCGATTACTTTACGAGACGAATCTTTTAAGCCTAATTAGTTCATGATTTGACAATAAAATGCTACAGTACACATGTGTTAGTGACGGATTAATTAGGCTTAATAAATTTGTCTCGCAGTTTACTGACGGATTCTGTAATTTGTTTTTTATTAGTATCCGAACACCCCATGTAACATCCCAAAACTTTACCTCTAAACCAAACAAGGCCAGTCATTGTCCTCATCCAATCTAAGTCAGTCCAACGTTGGCAGATCGAGCCCAAGCCCAATGCATGGATGTCAGCTGGGAGACAAGTGTGGGGTTGGCACGAGCACTCACAAGTAATAAGAGGGGACTTTTCTCTTCTCCCAGCTTGACGTTCCATCGCTCGTGCATTTGCCGCCCTTGCGACACGCCATTCGTTTTCGTTTTGCACGCCGAATTATTAGCCGGCGACGACGATGCATGCATGTCTGAGGCCAGGGTTTGAAGTCGTCGTCGTCGCTGTTTAACGAAGAGGGCTGACTACGCGCTAAACAGGCCGGCGTCAATTAATTGACTATGCATAGCCGAGATCGTAGTAACGCATTGTACACGTGGACAAAATATTTCCGTCAATTAATTGACCACATATACTAGTTGACAACGCAGTGCATGTGGGATCTAGCTAGTAGGGAATATGGCAATAAGGTATGCTCCCTTTGTATATCACAAGCTGTAGTGTACAAGCTGACAAGTGACAAGTGTACTGTTTTTATTTGTGGGTGTTTCATGACCTCCCACTTAACGTGCGGATACGCATGATCATAATAGTATAAAGGTTTAAAATACTCAAAAATATTAGACGAATACAGTGCGAACACATGCTCACACATGAACTACATGTAGGGTCTCATCGGTTGCCTAGGTACAACTCCATTCCCCTAGGCCACGGTAGTACAAGTTCCAGTTGTTTGGTTCCTGGGTATCTCCTTATATAGGCAAGTACTATAATCCAAGCACTAGAAACTTGCATCCACCGATTCTCCCAAATTGACCATATCGTCAGATGCAGCATGCGCAATACAACTGCCTGCACCCGCAATGCAGCAACCTATACCTGCAATGTAGGATAGTATCAACACCCCCCTCTTCCC
Source organism: Saccharum spontaneum (assembly GCA_022457205.1). NCBI lineage: Eukaryota > Viridiplantae > Streptophyta > Magnoliopsida > Poales > Poaceae > Saccharum > Saccharum spontaneum. The sequence goes on along the minus strand of CM039617.1, from coordinate 55,202,793 downwards.
CTCTTCCATAGTGCCTCGGCCCCCATGAAGCACGACGTGAAGACTGCCACTACCATGGAGCACGTCGCCGCTGCAAGGGCTACAGAGGAGCTCGTTGCCGCCTAGGAGGAGCACACAGTGTCACATGGGCTACCGTTGAGCAAACCATGCCATATATAGGTTATCAATGAGATGACCACACCACTTGGGGTGCCGGAGCATGTGCTGCTACCATTGCATGGACCGCCGTGGAGCATGCCGTCGCCGCCGCACGGGCCAGCCGAGGAGGAGTTTCCTTGCTCCAGCGCGCAGTGATAGTTGTCTAGGGCCTCTACCATTAGAGAAGATGATGTATGAGTTGCGCCATCTTCTCTATGCACGGAGCATGGAGAAGATTCCGACTGAGTCGTACCTGTCCTTCACCTTGAGGAACTCAGCCGCCTTGGGGATCTTGGCAATGGCGATCTCCTCGCTATAGCTCAGGCAAACTCAGCCAACAAGAGAGTTAGAGTGAGACCACAAGAGAGTGAGGCAGAGATGGCAGTGAGTGAGACCGCGAGAGGGAAAGCGGACACAAGGTAGAGGCTGTATGGTCAAGAATGGAGAATGGGTAATGATACCGATCTCTAAGAATTGGTGACCATATACATGTTATGCAACCAAACAAAAAAGAGCAATTACGCATTTCAGCATCTAGTGTAGGCAACAAATTAAACAGAGTTTTAATAAGTTGTGCAAAGTCAAAATGCAGGACAACCAAATACTGCTCAAAAGCATAAGGCTATTATGCTAGATTGGATAACGAACACTAGACCCTTATGTAGGCTATAACAATACAAGCAACCAATCAAACCCGTATTGAGTATTACTGCGCATGTCTCTGATGCTATTTGGTTGTGCCAGTTGCTATATGGAGCTACACACCCCATTTCATAATGTCAGTGCCACCATTTACCTCACTAGTAATCCCGTGTAGCACCCAACGCACCAAACATGTGGAAATGGACCTCCAGTTTGTTTGGGAACACGCCACGCTTGGCCACGTTAACGAGTTCATTTTCCAACAACGTCATAGTTCCTGAATACCTATCTCTTCCGCAAAGGGTTGCCTCCGTCGGTCTTCGTCGAGTTTCGAGCTAGCTTTGAAAATCCGACTACCTCCCACTCAGACTACGGGGCTGTGTTAAACGTACACGGTGCACACATGCTCTTAATTAGTTGTGTGTATCACTACGCAAGGACGGTCATTGATTGACAGCTGAGCTTATTTCAAGTTTGGTTCATACGCGACGACCATTTTAAGGCCAGTCTCGAGGTTTCATCCCACCGTTTCCAAGATGTGAGAGTGTTGGTAACCGTGAATGAAACGAGCTCTCTCAACAGGATGGTTTCATTTCACTATTTCATAGATTTGGTGTAGCATTTAATTCTTGGTTTTTGTTATGATTAAATATGCTAGATGACTTTGTAGCTGCTTGTAGGTGGTGTGGCAGGGGTGCAGCTGCCAAGCCAGAAGGCAAAAGAGGGAAAAGGGCAGCAGCAGAACAAAACAAAGTTGTAGTAGTGGTACTAGGCGTTGCTGCTTCAGTGCTTCTCAGTGGAAAAGCAAGCTGCTGCTTGCTCCTCTTTCTACATTGCTATTGCTATAATCCATGGAGCTTTTTTGCTTCTGCTGATGCTAGCGTAGTAGCCATGGATATTCGACTAATCATGGATTCTGGCGAGGATAGCAATGGCATACTGACAATGCAACAAAAACCTATGGTTAAGCTACCTCTTTCCAGATCGAATACATCGAGGACATGGAGAAACGACAGGTGACCTTCTTGAAGCGCAAGGGCGGGCTGCTGAAGAAGGTGTTGGAGCTGCACCGCACTCAGGTGCGCACGTCGCCATCGTCATCTTCTCCTAGAAATAGGACGCGAACTTGAACCCTGTTGCTGTCGCCACGGCGGCGCGTCCGGGTGGCAGAGAAGCCTCCTCGACCAGAAGCAGGGGCGACAACGTGTTCGCGAGGGGCACCCCATCCGTGGACCACGTGATGAGCTGCCTCGTCGTCGTTCTGCTCGCCGGTGGCATGGACCCCTACCACCGCGCCGTGCTCGAGGATGAGGCCGCCGTCGCCGGGAGCGAGAGGGCGGAGGGGACCTCACGGAGGAGGGACTTGACCGAGGAGCTCGTGGATGCGGAGGAAGAGCGGATGAACGCCGTCGCGGACAAGGTGCGGCCGGCCACGGCCGTGGGCCGGTTCTGGTGGGAGGCGGACATGTTGGCGCTCGGCGAGGATAGCAATAGCACGGGATCGATGAAACAGACTTCTCCCCACCAACACGAGTTTCACTCAGTTTCCAATGACTTGGTTACGGTGCCCAAAGGTTTCACCCTCATGAAACGTTTCACTTCTCTCTCCTTCTCAAATTATGCAAAGATTTCTTTTTTTTCTGATGTGTCATTCCATTTAATGTGCTTGAAACCCCATGAAATGCTCATTGAGACTCGCCTAACGTCAATGGAAAACGGTATTACATGCATGTTCCCCCTAGCTTCTTCGCGCTTTAAAAAATAATATGTTGTAAAAGGCTTTGTTAAGCTGAAATTCCAAGCAAATTTTATAATTTTTTGTTTTTTTTTGCTAGGACCAACAAAAACATGATATCAATATCCCACAAGGCGAGTATATATTCCTTATTTTGCTCTAGCTCTACCACCAGTTCCATAGTCTTAGATCGTATGGTGGTCGTGGATAGAAAAATATAGAGATTAGATAGGTGAAAAAGTGTGCACCTGTTTGCCTTAACGAATGTGTGCTTTGGACCATGAAAAATTGGGGAAAAAATTCGGCGGGAACTATCCTCATGAGAGAACCATGGGCACCACCGGATTTACGACACATGTCTGTGTGCATGCATTGAACGTATGAGACTCCTGCTTAAATTTAGGAGGAATAATTGGTAAGAAAAACTACAACTCTCTCATATGTTGAATGCGTCCATTTGGACATGTGTCGTGAATCCAGGGTGGATGCCCATATGGTTGCTTGGTGAGTGTCGTCCCACTGATTTTTTTTTTGAAAAACATGGCCCTAATCGTACACATCACCAAATCGACGTTCATCGCATCATTACAAATTATATATAAAGGCGACAGTGATGACTAGCCTGCATGAAAAACAAGTTTGATTGATTGGTCGTGTATATGTATGTAGGTCTTGTTTGGTAGGGCTTCTTTTTAAGGATTTTTTTGTTTTTACTGGAAAACCACTCTAAATGGCTCCTACTATTAAACTATTTTGTAGGGCTTTTCTGCATGCTTCGGAGCTATAGAGCCAGAGAGGAACCTGCAAAACGGGCGTAGCCAGTCCTTGCTTCATGTTTTCTGCTCCGCTCGATGGACACGTGGGTCTCGTCCAGCTCGACGTCGTGTGTCTGGTGGTCCTATTGACGATCATATGCAAGTCCTGGGCATGTATAGGCAGGCAGGCATGTTGACTTAACCGGCCGGTCGCCAGCAGAAGCGAGTGCAGGACAGCTGACAACAATTAATCATCGCCGTCCATTCAATGACGGTGACACTCAGCCCTTGTTTAGTTCGCGAAATTTTTTAAAATAGTATTGTAGCATTTTTCATTATTATTTGACCTTATTAGGCTTAAAAAATTCGTCTCGTGAATTTCGTCTAAACTGTGTAATTAGTTTTATTTTTTTATCTATATTTAATACTTTATGCATGCGTCCAAAAATTCGATATGATGGGAAATCTTGAAAAATTTTAGGAACTAAACTGGTCCTCAGGTTTGCACTGTTCCGGGTGGGGGTCGTCGTCGGAGAGGGAGAGGCACGAAGGCAAGGAACGAAGAAAGTGAGCTTGCTAGCTCTACTCATTGTGGTCAAAGCCAACGGCGCGGCTATGGACTGAGACTGACTGTCCTGTAGTGCCAGCTGGGACGGCCTCGACTCCTCCAGCCATCAGTTCGCCACGACGGCCAGGGCCACGGTGCGCAGCGGCCGGGATTGCTCCGGCGGGAGGCCAAATGCGGTCTACGGCTCGCTCGCGGACACGCGCCCCCCTTGCAATTGCAGTCCACAACCACACAAGTGCGCAGCTCACGGGTTAGTATGGTATTGGCATGGTAGTGGTAGGTGCACGACGAAGAGCCTGACCGTTCGCCATTTGCTTTTTTTTTTGCCTTTTGATGGAAAGTTCATCGTTTGCTTTGACACTGACCTGACCACCTAGCGGTTCTTCAGCGCCTCCGGCCTCCGCAGCGCGTGTCCCCGACACACCTGCGACGGTGCGACCAAGCCACTGTTGGACGCCTCTACAACGCGTGTGTCCTCGACCAGCCATCACACGTTTTTCACTTGATCATAGAGTAAGAATGAACATGATACAAACTAAAACAAAGAAGATATGGCGAAAAGATTCCTCACAGTGTATGTGATTTAAATATTTCTTTTCTATTTTTTTCGTCCATCACACCATCTTCTCATCATTCGTATGTCGATCCCTCCACTCTCCGGAGCATACGAGTCATACCCAGTTTTACTAAGAGTAATAATTTGTGTCCTGTGACCCGAACTTACGACCATGATGAATTAGAGATTAGGGTTCTAATTGGCTTATGTCCCGTTCATGATCCCCAGTCACAACTCATGCTTATACAAGTTTGAATAGTCCACCTCTAACCACGTTATTAAGTCTAATTCCAAAGCGTATTAGAATAAGCTCCAAAAACATATTGGAATGTATGACACAGGATATAAGTTATGTTATTGGTATAATATAATCTATAAAAAGGGGGAAATTTAGTTAGCAGGCTGCACACTGATGACCGCAGCTGATCTCAAAAGTTATGGTTCTCCTAGGGCCTCTTACAAGAGTGTAGCCCACAAAGAGCCCATTTATGAGGTCAGTCGCATCTTCTTCGGTGTTTACCTTTTCATCGGCCGTGAGTGATCTTCTGCCTCAAACATCCTCCATCCTCACGGACCCTTTCTTCTCCGCCACACCAGAAAGAACCATAAATCCTTTAGTTCCGAGCTGAAAACATAAAACATTGCTCAAGTATTCTTCCATCTGGAATGGAGGGAGTATTCCTGAAGGTGGGGTGTGTACATAATTGAAAGCTCGAAACCGGTTAATCATCACTTCACTTGGGGTTAACTGGTAATGTCAGACTTTCAGTGACCAGCTGCTGGACCCAGATGCAAGAAAGCCCATTGCTGGCCCTGTGGGTGCTCATCACTAATGATGTGTCTATGCTAAATCACTGATGATGTGTCCTCGGCTTTGTTTAGATTATCCCAAAAGTTAGAATTTTTTCACTCTCTTCCTGTCACGTCAATCTTTGAACGCATGCATGCAACATTAAATATAGGTAAAAAAATAATTAATTGCACAGTTTAGTTATAAATCATAAAATAAATCTTTTGAGTCTAGTTAGTCCATGATTAGACACTAATTATCAAATATAAACGAAATGCTACCGTTCCAAATTTTTTCAACCTTTTAAATCTAAACAAGGCCGTTCTAAGTTTAAAAAAAAATATGTCCTCGTTCTTCCTGCAGCCCGGACATGCAGAACGCCAGCAGGGCCCCAGATCTGATGTGTCTAGCACTCCGGCTCGACGTCGATGGGACTGGACGGCACGAGCTGAGTGCACGCACGACGACTGGACTCGCCAGTCACCGGAGAGGCCGGCCGGCAGGCCGGAGACTCTCTCACTAGGCACTACTGTACTCCGTACTCCGCTAGCAATTCACGCGTGTCTGGCAGTCCTATTGACGAATCAGCATATGTGAACTAACCATGCATGCATCACATTTTAAGTTTCAGGTACCGTTTAGTTGCTAAGAATTTTGCCAAAATTTTCAGATTCTCCGTCACATCGAATCTTTAAACGCATACATGAATCATTAAATATAGATAAAAAATAAAACTAATTACACAGTTTAGACGAAATGGACGAGACAAATCTTTTAAGCCTAATTAGACCATGATTGGACAATATTTGCCAAATAACAACGAAACTGCTACAGTAGCATTTCGCCAAAAATTTTGCCAACTAAACAGCCCCTCAATGTTCCTGGGCAGGCAGGCAGGTTGACCTGACCGGCCGGCCGGCCACCGGCGAATTGAAGCGAGTGCAGGTGCTGGACAGCTGGCAACAATTGGCCGCACGTTGCGGCCGGGTGGCACCAATGCAATGCAATGATAGGTCGTCGTCGTGGTCAAATCCAACGGGCAACGGCGGCATGGACTGCACCGCCGTATCGGAGGCCACTGCGGCTCGATCGCTCGCGGACGCGCCGCTTGCAGTCCGCCAGTCCGCATTGCATTTGTGCGCCGTGCGCGGCTGGTGTGTCACACTGTCGTATAGTGGTAGGAGTGACCACACACACCGACACACGACCTGCCGATTCTCCGCCCTTCCCTTTCCTCGGACCTTGGCGCCTGCGTGTGCAACCAACTTTCCACGGCCCATGGTCCACGAACTCTGGCATCGTTTTAGGTCTGGGCTGCCCCCCATCAAGAAAAAGTTGTGTCCCCTCATAAAAAAATCAAGAAAAAAAGTTGTGTGTGACTTGTGAGCAGAAGCATTTAAATGCAGCAGGAACCGCGCGAATGCTCAGCGGAAGGTCTGCAACTTTGGAAGTGGTAGGATTTCTAGCTACAGCTCTTGGGCCCCTCTGGCAGGGCTCTCACATCATAAAGTAGAGTTTGACCCATAAAATACCCATTTATATCGTTTGTCTATCGCTCTTCACCTTTCTCGAGAAAAAAATCCTATATGAGCCTATTTTCTAGTTAGTTATCTATTTTTCAAGCTAGTCTCAGTAGGGGTTTCATGTCTCAGTTTTCAAGTTTCCATGTGTTCAAAAAACATTGTAGATGAGTTTCACCGCAATGAAACTCATTTTATCCCATGGCATTCATGTCATGTCAGTCTATTTAATGCCATGAAACTTTCACTGAAACTAGTCTGACGACGAGCTCTCTCGGTCTTCTCTAATCTCTACCACACTGCAGAGCATAGTTATTACTAGCAAGCCCAGGTGGTGCAATTGTAGATATAATACTTCCTCTGTGACTCCGTCCCTTTTTATGAAAATCCGGTACCCTCCATCCATCAGGTGCTTTCATGAAGAAGGGTACGACTTATGATATGCATTCCTATTAGGTTTAATTTGTACACTCAAGCTACTCTCAAGAGATCTAGATAAGTCTTCTTTAAACCGAATTAAAGCTTCATTAAATGGGAGCATTGGGAGCACCACTAAACATAGGAATTTGGCTTGGTGACTTTAGTGGGTTAGGTAAAATATTATGCCCCCCAACTCTATTTGCTGCTGCCTCATGATCGGTTTGAAGGATACGACCTGAATTTTGGGCACCAGTGTCCATAGTTGTCGATGTGCTAGCTCCAATATTGGTTTCAGGCGCCGAAGGGACCGATTGAAGCCTGCTAGAGCTGCTGAATGAGAGGTCTTATTCTCATAAAAATTCACGGACATATCAAATTAGGGTAGTTGCACAGCACTCGATTGATCACGATCGGTTGCCTTACCCTCTGTCTTATCATGCGTGCATTAAGTAGACTAGCAAGATGCTGAAGATTATTAGTATGCAATTTTCTTTCATCTATCAACATCTGAGCATAATTGGCATAGGTAAGATAAGAATCATTGGTTTTTACCTCTTCATCATACTTAGCCTTATCGTTAGCCTCTGAAGACGTGGTGTCGCCATAGACTGAGTAACCTTGTCGTGTCGATTCTTGGTACAGCTCTCCAAGGAAGCCTTGATATCGGCATCGAGCTTTGCTTGAAGCTTTTAGCGTAACTCATCGGAAAGCTTGTCCATGGCCTGCGGGAAGATGATGTTGGCCTCATTGAAGGGGCTGGTCTTGTCACCCTTCTCCGTGGCAGCTCCATCTTTGCTCCCCATGGCGCTAGTAGATTGGTTCTTGATTCGCTTTGCCTTCCACAACGAAGTCGTTATAAAGTGTGTTGACATCGGCGGTCATTCGAATCACGCACTAGCGGGGCCTTGGACGCCCAAGAGATTGCACATAACCTGCAACGCAGCAAAAACACGGCATAATTGATCAAATTGATCTAGAGACCGGTTAAGCCGATGTAGAGCCCGTTTTTGGCTGAAAAAGCTCCTGAACTTCCCTCGGGAAAACCTATTAGAGAGGAGCACATGGAGGATCTCCTAAGACCAGCAAAGCCGCCAGGATGCCAACAAGTCTCACCGGGAGACTTGCCGAACAAAAGGAGGAGATGAAAAAAGAGGGGTAAAAGTTTGTAGATGTGTTTTTGTTCGATTGAATAGAATGTGTTCTCTCTCCCACGTCAAAAAGTTTACGAACCAACGTCTGTGCTTGTTCTTTGCCTATTTGCTTCGTACCGCTCGATCAGGAACAAAGGGCGCAGTTGTTGTTAAAGTTAGAGGAGGTGGTTCGGATCGAGGCGCTCGACACTCGACAGGCTGACCACGACAGCTTGGAAGGCTTCGATGATATCACCGTCGTTGAGAGGGAGGATCCGACGGCAATTAGATCGAGCGCGCCGGGCGTTAAAAACACCTGAGTGCGATGTAGATTTACCGTTATACTTCATCTAAGAGTTTATAAGCACGGACGGAGACACGGAGTGGCACAAGGTACAAAGTAAGGATGATGGATGAATACACACGTATATTTTTTTTGAAAAATAATACACATATATAAATAATAAATAAATAATGCATGTACGCTGCATGTGACGATCAACACCAACTAGTTGTGGTAGGCTTATATATCATGCCAATGCCATGCACACACACCGGAACGAAGGCACGAAGCCTAGAGCTCGGCGGTGAGGCCTTCCACCTCGAGCAGAAACTTCTCCACGGCGTCCTTGGGTAGGCAGATGGGCACCACGATGCACTCCTCCCCCTTGCCGTTCTTGGCTCGCGAGAAGTAGTTGGTGACACCGGGGAGCGGCCCTTCGCCGCCCTTGGCCGGCCCGCCGTAGACGGCCTCCCCCCACCCGAAGTCGACGCTCTTGAACCCGGCGTGGCTGACGTCCGACACGATGTACGTCCTGGACAGCGCGAACAGCGGCCGTCCCGTGAGCACCATCAGGTCCGCCACCGACAACAGGTAGTCGTAGGTCACCGCCGACTTAGCCTTCTTCACCAGGTCCAGCGCGAACACGAGGTCCCCGCCGCAGAGCTCCCCGGCGGTGGTCGACGCGACGGAGTAGGCGAAGGCGTTCCCGTAGAAGCCCTCGGGGAGCGGGATCTCGGGCCTCCCGCGCGCGTTCACGATGAAGGATAGGCGCACCTCCTCGTCCGGCGCGTACTCCAGCGCCGCGGCCCGGCTGCGCCAGATGCACGCGGCGACGAGTTCAAAGCGGGAGCAGCGCATGCTGGGCGGCGCGCGCTGGCGCAGCCCCGCGATCTCCCGGGGCCCGAAGAAGAAGGGCACGCGCACCATATCACCCGGGGGAGTCGTCATCATCCTGTCAGGCTCGGCCCCACCCGCCGCCTCGCGGTACTCGAGGTGCGGGTACGACGGCCGCGGCGGGTGACGCGCCATGAACATCTCCCTGCCCCACACCGGCGTCACCGACGGCGCGTCGGTGGCTTCGCGCGCGAACTCGCAGATGGCCTTCTCGAACTGCATGGCGCCCGGCGCGTCCACCACGCAGTGGCAGATCCGCTGCCCGAAGATGAAGCCTCCGCACTTGAGCCTCGTCACCTGGATGTACAACAGGGGGCGGTCGAGGACGGGTTCGACGCCGGCGACGGTGGCGCTCTCGAGTATGAACTGCTCGAAGCACGGGAACGGCGGGCACTTGACGTCCCCGAAGTCATCGGTGGTGAGGTCAGCGTCGGCCTCGGCGAACAGGACGCCCTGCGCGGCGCAGTCGACGACGAGCTTCCTCCCTGCCTCCTCGCGGAGGCGGCCGGCGAGCGGGTAGTAGGGGACGAGCGCCCTGGCCAGCGCCTCGCGGACGACCCTGGCCGGGTCCTGCCCCTCCTTGGCCGGGTTGGCGCGGTACAGGTGGATTCCGGAGCTGTAGAATCGCATGCCCTCGGCATCGTCGATGTCCGACAGCGGCTTCGTCTCCCGCGGAGTCGGCGCCGACGGTCGCACCAGCACCGGCTCCCCGCGGCGCACCGTGAACGGCGGCTGTGACAACGCCATCTATCGGCCGGAGCGCGCGAATGATCGGATGCGAGCACGCACGGCAGAGGGCAGAGGGAGAGGCAGAGAATGATCGTACCTGTGCACGGGGTACGATCTTGTTCGTGCTAGCGCTGGTGATGTGGTGCATGCTGTGGAGCGAGCTGGTGGTCGTTTTATAGCAACTGGAGTTGGTTGCCGGGCAAAAAAAAAAAAAAAAAAAGAGATGGAACTGTTGTCCCGTCAGCATCACAATTGGAATATTTGCAATATATTATTGATCTCGCCTCGTGTAATGTCTCCAAACGTAATAAACTATAAATTGCTTTAGTTTTCTCATGAATCTAATTTCTCTAAATTTACATAGTCTGCAGAAAAAATATACCAGCATCTATTATAACAAATTAGTATTACTAGTAAATATGCCCGTGCGTTGCTACAGGATATATATATATATATATATATATATATATATACGGCAACGCTATTCTATACCACCACAAGCCAAAACTGATCAAAAAAAATACTGAGTACTACTGAACCGTGTTCAGTATTAGTCAGTATTACGCACAGTACCACAAAATACTGAAACACAACTACTGATCAGTACTGAATTTTGTTCAGTATAACAGCTCAGTGTAGAATAGCACGTATATATATATACACACGCTATTCTACATAAGCCAAAACTGACCTAAAAAATATTGAGTATTACTAAACAATGTCCTAGACCAATATGTTCAGGATAGTTGTATGCAGTCCTATTTGGACAAGGACAATTGTCCTAGACGAATATGTTCATATGTGACCACGACTTAGTGAAATCAACCTGTGTGACCCTATGCAATTGATTAAGGAAAAAGACATGTAGCTCCTTCTAACTCTAACATGAGAAAAGAGAGAAAAAAAGTCACATAGAGCATCCAACGCACGGACAGAAAAAATAAACGAATCAGAAAAGGATACGCACAGGGAACTTCCACGGAAAAACGGATAGTTCCATATTAGAGAAAATCGGACGTAGAAAATTTTAGACTGGAGGATAACCTGAACTGGAATAGAACCCGTAGTGGAAGAAAAAGAGGTGGAAAAAAAATCTTGGCGGAAATTTTGCCTCTTTATTATTAGGTATAGATAAAAAATATACCAGAAAAAATATGTTATGATACTTTATTTATTTGGTATTACGATATTGTCCATAGATCTTTTACATGAACTAGGTCTTCTAACTTAGCACAAAACAAAAATGATATATTCTTTTTTTAACATAAAAATGATATATTCTGAAGCCGAGGGAGTACGTTTCAACGCAAGAGCTAGATGTATGCCATCTTAACTCGGCTGTAAAGATGAAGCATTTCCCTCAATTAATTGATCATCATCATATATATAGTCTTCTTAAAACGCGGTGCATGCTCTCTACGGGACGCGGCAAGAATACTAAGTATATGAATACAAAACAGAGGATGAGGAGACCATATACGTACTGTCTACAAATATTTGGCCAGCCACTCTTTAGTTTGGAAGCTCCCTAGCGGTGGTTGAAGCAAGGCATGCATACATCCGGAGGCACGGGGAGAAATAAAGACCAACATGATTGTTGATCATATCACAATTAATTGTGTCACAATTGCTTGTGTTTGTGTTTGAATTTGTGCTTGGCGCACACCTGCATATACTTTATTTTGAACTCATCTAGTCCAATGGCTACTTAATCCTTAGAACGCGCCGTGGACCATGACTCGGTGCTCGGTTCGCGAACTGGCGTTCAGCGTGACGAACTCATGTTGGCATTCTTTTATCTCCCTATCTAGTTGCTCTCTAGTCATGGTGATTGCTCTGCTAGATAGCTGGTATGGTTGTCTTTAGAATAGGGGAATTAGTTGAACCTCAATGGTGATTGTTAGCGGTCTTTGCTTCGCTTTAAAAAGCGTGCTTGTCACAGTTTCTGCTATTTGGCCCCGTGGCCACGGTCAACGTGCGCACGGGTGTGTTGGCACCGTGGTCATGCCCCGCTGGCCAGCCCTGGGTCGGCCGGCTGAGCGCCAAGCTAGGTGTGGTCGCCCCCGCTTCATGTCGTGTGCGCGTATTGTCGAGCCGCGCACAAGGCTGCACCCTGCTTCCCCTATCACCTTGCCCCGCCCTGTAGCAAGCGATCTTAGCCGCTCACCTCACCTACCTCGCCCCTTTTCGTGCCCACTCTTTATTCCTGTGGTGTATGTGATGCTTTTAGGCGTGTTAACTTAAATGTGTCTGTGCTATGTTTTAGTGCTTGTTGTAGCGGCTTAGCTAAAAGTATTAACAACTAATATTTAAATAAATATACAAACTTTATATTGTGAGTTGATGATTCGTACATAGTGTCGTGTTTGTCAAGTGGAAGCAAATATCATTGTTTGCTTATATCCAACAGTGGTTGTGCTAAGATGATATCCTACTTTAAATACAACTATTTAGTGACAAATATACTGTCTAAAGCACATAGTAATTACTCTTACGTAGCAAGTTTAAATTATCAAGCTTATCACTATGATTTCTGCTATTACGTAGTTAGTCATGTGCAAAATGGTATGGAAGGATAGGTCTTGATTTTAAATGAATTTAGAAAGAAGAAGTGATGGAGTCGGAGGTCGTATGGTGGAGATATAAATTTTGCAAGGTGGCCGCTAATTAATCCCATGGAGGGTGATTAAGGGAGATTATTATTGCATGGTGTTCACGTGATGGAGTTTGCATGGCTGGTGCTGTGTGTGTACGTGATGGAGGAATTGGGTGGTCTTTGGTCCTTCGACGTGTCAATTGGGCTGGTGGATTCCTCATGATGGACTTGGACTGAGCGGGTCTTTGGTCCAAGGAATTAATGGAGAAGACCGCAGTCAGTGAATGAGCGGCGTGCTCAGTGGGCTAAGCGTGTGGAGAAGAAGACTTTTGTGTAGAGGAAAGCATCGGGGGCAGCTATCACAGGGTGAGATGCCTGCAACCTATAGCTTGCCATTTATGGATGGCATATGAATTTATACGAGCTGCTGCGGTCGGTCGTTCCCGTGCGCGTGCTGCGCGGGCTAAGCAGATTAGAGCAAGAGCAATAATACAGCCAAATTACTTGGCTATAAGACAAGCTATAAGAGCTAAGTTATACAATAAGTGTCTCCTATTTGTCTTTAAAAAGTTTCTCTCTCCTATTTCTCCTCACAACACTTGCTATTTGGGCCCACTAATACCTATGCTTCCGTGCCCAGCTTGGTGCTTGCATGAGAGCCAAGCTCTCATCTCTCTCCTCCCTTCTCTCCTCCACATCAGCATTAGCTTGGCTATAAGCCCATTATTGTACCTGCTCTTAGGCTGCTGCCTTGCCGCCCTTGCTGCCCAGCCAAAAAGTTTGGCCTTGCCGAGCATAGGTGAACCCGCTACCCACGTCTCTGCCTTCTCCGATCGCTGACCGGTCTTGTGCCGCGCCGTGTCCAGCGAGCACGCGGAACGTGCCAGCCATGCATGACTACGCTGGCCGAGCACCGTGCTCAGCTTGGCTGTGTTTCCGAGCAGGGAGCATGTGCCTCAATCACCTTGCCGTTTTTCTACAGAAAAATAAATAAGGAACTAAGTAGGAAATACAATTATATTAAGTATCCTATACCAGCACCTGCATGTAGCATCGTTCCAAGGGCCCAAGCATGAGAGAAGGAAGAGAGGACAGTGCATGCACGGATAGTTTCTTGGTCTTCCGTCTTAATGAAAATTGATTGCGCCTCCTGCATACGTGCTTGCTCGCTGAGCACGCAGATGACTTGCTCCGAATTTTATCAAGGCCTTGTTTAGATCCCAAATTTGGGATCCAAACTTTGCACAGTAAATGTCTCGTCACACTGTAGCAATTTTGTTTTTATTTGATAATAATTGTCCAAATATTGATTAATTAGGCTTAAAATATTTGTCTCGCAAAGTACAACAAAACTGTGCAATTAGTTTTTGATTTCATCTACATTTAGTACTCTATATATGTGTCGATATTTTGATGTGATGGGAAATCTTCTTTTTGCATAGTAGAATTTAGAGGTGAATTTGGATATCTAAACCAGGCCCAAGAGCACGAGCAGCCGTGCGGCCTGTGCCCTCTTTAATACCAGCGGCTGAGCAATCAACAGTGGAGCTCTTTATACCACCAGCAGCTGAGCCATACAAGCCGCAATAGCTCCTTTGTTCCTTGCCTCCAGCCCCGCTTGGCATCCCGGTGTCCACGCCCCTGCACCTCTGCACGCCGCGCCAACGCCTCCTCGCACCGGCGCAGCCACGCTGCCATTGCCTCCTCAAGCCTGTAGCCGGCGACGACTGCACGTGACTCCATCTCTGCCTACCTGTTGCCATGGCTCAGCTCGAACTCGTTCTTCCGTCTTTTAATATCTTGTTTATGCATGTTTTACTTAGGAGTATACTCTATAGCTAGCAACAAAATAAGTTATTTTGTAGACACATCTATTTACGATAATTTTATATATTAATTTACGACAGTGTTAGTATATATTTATGATAGTTGAATTACTATAACACATGGGGATATTTATCATAATGTTATAGTAAATCACATAGTAAGGAGTTACTATAATCTCATAAATTAGCATAGCAATTATCGTAACTCAAAGTAGCTACAGAATAAGTTATTTTGTAGCCAGCTGTAGGGTAATAGTTATATATATATATATATATATATATATATATATATATATATATATATATATATATATATATATATATATATATATATATCCTACGAGTCTTACTAGAATGATAGGATCGTACAGTTTGTTATGCAATAGGATTCCAGTAGAAGTCGAGTGATTACCTGTCACTTGTGAGAGATAGGGAAAATATTATTATTGTTATTATTATCATATTACTATCACATGAAATATATATGAATTATAATGGAGACCGGGCGGGACCGGACTTTGGATTTGGATGTGGACTTGGTTAGGCAATCCGAGCGAGGCTCTGGTTGCATTTGTCCTGCCTGTGTCGATTGAGGACCGTCTGTTGCATTGGACACAAGTCAAGTCACAGACTTATTATCTCGAGCACATACTTGCTTATGGGAGCGGGAAGGCTCGTTACTCTCTTGTCGTAGGTTCTGGCTCTTTCCGGACCTACTATTAGGGGTGAAAAATAGGTGGAGGCATAAGCACCATACTGAGGTCGGGCCTGTAGTGTTGGGAGCTTGGAGTCCCCGTTTGGACGGGGACCTGGACCCCTCGACAGGAGTGGAATGAGTTGGTCTTGTTTGTGCCTAGGGTACCAGCGAGGCGTGTGTTTTTCGGGGTACCCAGCTGGGCTACATTGATTCGCGAATTGTCGTTTCTGCGTGACGGTATGACTTGGCTACTATCTAGCACCGTAGTAAGAACTGAAAGATAAAAGATGGAAAAATGGTTCTAATTGCTCAACTCTTGCTTGAAAGTAGAACAGGTGCTTACCTAGAATTGTTGGTTAATGAACTACTAATGACTGCTAATAAAAATTGAATATAAGAATGCACCTTTAGTAATGCTTCCTGCAGTTGCAATAACCCACCAGCCAGATAGCCTTGCATATCCTTGGAGTCTTTTCTTTCTTTCTGACGGGTAAATCTTGCGGAGTACAATTGAGTACTCAGGGTTTGTTCTACCCTGTTGCAGGTGACAAGAACAACTGGAGCTGACACTTGTGTGTGGAAACCTTCTGGTAGGCTCAACGAGGATTTTCTTACGTGCGGACATAGAGTTTAATTAACACTTCCACCAAGAATGTTTTCCAAAAGAAAGACTCATAACTTGTTATCATTTCATGCATACTAATGTTCTTCATGATAATGTTTAACTTGGCATTAATGATTTCTAGTCCGTTGAAACTCTGATAACATTTTATATTCCGCTGTTATTATCAAATGATAAATTACTCTGCGGTTGTACTAAAAGTGATATAAGAAATGGCAAAGATGTTGTAAGCTTTATCTCTCATTTACGATCCTGATGTAAAAATGTGGATTTTCGAGTTCTCTCTTGTGGTGTACTCGATGGAACCGTAGATTTTAGTGCGCTCCCTTAGGTACTTAGTGTCTAATGGAAGACGAGTACTCTTAGGAGGACATTAGATTAGGCGGTTCTGCCACATGTTGCAGTTACAGGGCCAGAACTACAAGCCATTTTGCCGGAGCTGATAATGCCACGCGTTTGGAACGAAGGTAAGTAGAAGCTCGGCAGAGGCAAGGACACGGATCACCATATCTCCTTAGGCTCGCTTGACAGAGCTCTAGCCTTTTTCCTTGTATTTCTCCTCTCTTATTTTTGTTTTTTCTCACCACCTTATCTCGTGATTCTCATCCCCCTCATGCCTCCACCATACGCACTCACGCTCATCGCCACCTCCACCTCATCCATGCTACCTCGCGCTCACCAGTGCCTCCACGAGCACTCTCCTGCCGCCTCCACGTCATCCCCTCCCCCACCGCCGCCGCTATGCCATCCTAGCTAGCACGCCCTCCCCGCCGCACCATCTTGGCATCTCTCACCGGAGTCACTACACCCTCTTTCATATATATCTTCTTAATGAATTGGTCAAATTTTACAAACTATGATCAACAACTAGTCAAATTATGTACAAGTTTAGTAGGATATAAAACTTACATCACTAGATTTGTATTTACAGTGCCTCTAAGGTAATATTGTTTCTTTACCAAATAATAATATATTGTAATTGAAATAAGCGTTGAAATCAATTTTTTATTTATTTTCTCCAGGTTTGTTTATTTTCTCTAGGTTAGGACGACGACAACAACAACAATAATAATAATAGTAAATTAATTAATTATAAGGAGCGGGTTGGTTAGTGTCAACCAACCGTGGCCGTGGCACGCATGTAGTATGGTGCATGGTCAAGTCATCTCATCATCATCCAAGTCAGTCCAACACGTTGCATTGCCATGTCCGAGTCCTAGTTGTTGTTTTTTAACTTAGATTAGTAACAAGGTGTTTGCATATATAATATAATAATATAATGATAAGATGGTATTTTGCTTACGTATTTATGGAGGGGAGGAGCACATCACAGACTCGATTTTGGGTCGTGAAAAAATCCGAGTTCCGAACTGGAGTTTAAACTTGATTTTTGTGACTGAAACCAATATGAATAAGAATCATACTCCGTATTATCGCTATTTTCTATTTGAATTAGGGTTTCTATTCCTATTCAGTTTATTCATACTTGGATAGATCTATTTGTCCTAACTATTTAGGGTCATATAAGTCTAGATGGAAGAAACTCTCGACTACCGGTAGTTAACTTTTCATTGTTCGGTACACTACCGGATCTGGCTTGTTTGCCGATGGCCCAAAGCCATCGGCGAAGAAGAAAATGCCATCGGCAAAGAGTTTGCCGATGGCTATCTCAGGTGGCCATCGGCATAGCGCCATCGGCAGACATTTCATCGGCAAAGGCGTCTATGCCGATGGCCACCTGTCAGGCCGTCGGCATAGCTTTGCCGATGGTCGCGGCCACCATCGGCAAACACGCCACGTCAGCCGACCGTCCGTCAGGCCTGACGGCCTGTTTGCCGACGGCTAACGTTGCCGGCCATCGGCAAAGGCGGCGTGTTTGCCGATGGTCGGCCGTCGGCAAAGACGATTTTTATTTATTTCTGAATTTTTTTGCCGATGGCCCTGTCCGTCGGCATAGATGGTTTGCCGATGGCCGGCCATCGGCAAACATATGGCCATTTTGCCGACGGTCAGTCCTGCCATCGGCAAACCTGTTTTTCCCGACACCTACTCCCAGGTTTGCCGACGGCTGGCCATCGGCAAATCTGGAAAAAAAAATTTTCCTTTTTTTCTGTTTGCTAGCTTTTTCGACAATATTTACACACATACATCACATATATATCATATGATCCACATATATAGCATCAAAACACCATTTGCATCACCAAATGTCGATCGTCATCCAATTTCATCCATACACAAGCGACAAATGTCCAATTTCATCCATACACAAGCCACGGTAGTCGATCGTCATCCACAAATAGTCATCCATACATAGTCATCATCATACAAGGTCCAAATGCGATAAGTGTAGTACCTAGCTCGAGGCGCCGTCGCCAGGGGTCCCAGAGCGCCCACCACCCTGCTCCCACGGAGGCCAACTCGAAGGCGAGCCCCCACCACCCGGCTGCGACCAACCCGACTGCGGGGCCGATCCGTACTACCAGTACTGCCCCAGCTGCTGCGGACAGATGCCTGGAGGCCGATAGTGCCCCTGCTGCGGCCAGGAGGCGTACCCCTGCGACTGTGGTGGCGGTGGAGTTGGCCAGGCGTACGGCTGCGTGGGGAAGCTCTGGTGAGGTGGCCAGCCGTCCTGTGGAGAAGGACCAAGTGGAGGGCTACCACTCGGAGTTGGGTTCGAACCCGCCGACTGTGCCTGCACAAAGACCAAGTGATGTAATTAGTACCTGCAGGCTGGCCGCACAAGCTAAAACGACAAGCATTGTGCTCACCTGACCAGCTACAGGAACAGGCAGTGGAACTATCGGTGGTGGAGCGAAGATCGAGGCAGGTGGCTCCTGCATTCCCGGGATCTGGGCCCGGAAGTGTAGGGACAGGTCCGCCAACTGTCTCTGGTAGTGCTGCGTAAGTGCCAGCAGCTGCTCCTGATGGGCCGCATCCCGCTGCGCCTGGAGAGCCACCTGGGCCGCCTGCAGCTGCTCCACCGTGCTCTGCAATATTACACCAGCATTTGAAGGCAAGGTATATCATGCGTGAAACGACTGAATGACGAATGAAACTCCACTTACCTGAAGTGTCGTCACCATGTGCGCGGTGCTCTGCTGCCGAGGCGCTATGGGGATCTGCGATCCGCCCCCCCTTTGCCGGTCTTCTCTGCGGATCTGGCTCAGCGTCGGAACAGAGGACGGGTCGATGACGCTGTTGGCCATGAAGTACCGGCCGTGCTGCTTCCCTGATCCAAGCCTCATCACAAGGTCAGTGTCAAGGGGCTCGGTGGCGGGGTCGTGGTCCTCGCCATGGCGCTCTCGAGCTGCGGCGGCGTACTGGGTGAGCTTGTCGTAGACGACCGGGCTGGTGTAGCTCTCTGGCCCGAGCGACGAGCTGTACACGGTGGTGGGCGCTTTCGCCTTGCCGATGTGAGCAAGCGCGTACCCCGCAAACTCGTTGATCTGCTGCCCACCATGCGCCTCCGACTGCGAGGAAAACACAAACATGGTTACAAGTAGTGACAATTGAGCGCGATAACAATTGCATCAACAGAAGCATACCCATGTTTCCATGAACTCTGGCAGGATCTGGCTCCCTTGGTGGTGTGAGACCCCTGACCTATCGAGCTCTGCCTTGCGTTTCGCCCGACGTGCTCTGCGCTCCGCGTACGCCTCCGGCGTACGCCACCCTCTGACGATCACAAGCCAGCAGTCCTCGTACTTGCTACACCAGCCCGGAGGCATCTGCATGACATTCAAGTTTTTGATATTACAGATAATGGATTGAATGTGTCATGTAAGAAATCATAACGGATGTTTCCTGACAATTACTTAAGTTTTTGATATTACCAGCATGTACTGCTCCTCGGTGAGGTCGGTCTCCTCATGAGACATCATCTCCCTGACTTGCTCCTTATCTACCTTCATGGACTTGAAGTTGGCGTAGTAGCTGATGAGGGCCTGGGTACGCGCCTCGTAGAACATGTCCTTAAGCCGGTCAGCGCACACCAAGTCCTGATGCCGCGACGCCTGCACGAGGTCCTGCCCCTCCTCCAACTGGAAGTACAACTGCACACAGGCATCAAACATCATTTCATTGTTTCAAGAAAGTCCAAATAATCAGTTGTATTGAGATATGCGATGCGATGCAAAGACTCACCCAGAACTCCCTCTTGATCTTGTCAGCCAGGACTTCGCCATTTTCGTCCGTGACAAGGGAGAAGTGGTGCCATTTGTCGGGCACGATGCGGTCACCATCTGCGGTTTCTATCAAGCCAGGGAAGTGCTTTTTAATCAGCAGGCCCTGGATGCTAGTGGGACAGCGTGAAGAACCCCTTTTTGTCACCTTTTTCCAGCCCCTGCACGAGTCATAAAAAACAATTGTTAGTATGCAATTTGAATTTGAAAATGTCATATGAACAAGTAGAGAAATCAACAATGGTTACTTACTTGCCCGCGGGCCGAATCACCGCGCGCTCGTTAGCGACTGGCAGGTGGCTAGGGAGCCTGGTGGGGCCGCGCTGGAAGGGCTTGGCCGAAGCTGTGGAACTAGAGCCGCCCGTTGTCGCCTCGTCGCCCTCGGCGTCTCCGCCATAGACGCCGCCACCGTCACCGTCACCGTCACCGTCACCGTCACCGGTCGTCGTCGTCGTCGCCCCCTCCTGGGAGGCCGTCCCGAACAGCCTCCTCGACGACGTGCGGTGCTGTCCGCTGGGGGCCCTCACACCCCTCCTGGTCGAGGGCTCCACCTCACGCTCCTCGTCGTCGTCCTCGACCTCGTCCTCGTCTGGGTCGGGAGGTGCCATGTACCTCGAGGTGACGTTCCGTCGTGGCCGCCCTCCGCCTAGCATTTTGTCGAGTGCCTGCAATAACAAAGAATAAAAGAGTTAGTATTAATAACAAGTACATGTAAAGAAACATAACTGTAAGGTAATATTAATAACAATATAGTATTACATGAATTAGAAATTATCTCCGCGAAAGGCAATATTGCAGGCGAGCGCTCGTCGTCATCATCAGTATCACTATCAATACTATCGTCATCAGTACTGTCGCTATCACTATCCGCAACAACTACATCGCGTCGCATCTGCCATTCATCAAGGATTTGTAAGTCCTCAGCATCGTGCACCTCATCACCCTCGTCCTCATCGATGTCGTTGTTTACTTCCATACCCATCAGCGAAACAATGTCTATCTCCAACCTACCTTCTAGCCCCTCAGGTTGATAGAACTCATCTGTCATTGGGTCAAAGTTGTAATCCTCATCGATCGGAACCGCCGCTTTACCGCGTGGCGATACCATCTGCACAAGGCTCCAACCCGCAAGGCGCTTGTCATTTTGGTTTGCCCATGGGAGGTAATAAACTTGCGTGGCGTCTCGGTTAGCCACAATATAGACATCGTCCCCTCCATATTTGGAATCCTGTCAGATTTCAACTTGCCCAATCTTAAGGTCCTTTTTCGTGAACTCAGCATACCAACGACCGCGTATCACTTTCGGACGGGAGACGCCTAACTCGGTTACGCAATGTACTTGCAACAACTAAAAGGCACAAAGGTGATTTATACCTAGGGTGGGGGCGCAGAGGCGGGTAGCGGGCCGGTGGAGAGTCGACGCGGTGCAGGAAGACCCGCAACGCCCACGAAGACGATCGTGGTCACCGAGTACCTCTCACGGGTCCTCCTACAAAAAGAGAAAAAAGGGTTAGTATCCACTCAAAATTTCGGCAGCACCTCCCCTACACGGGAAGGTCCCAAAACCTGCAAAAAAACATGGCACGAAGGCCAAACATGGGCACGAAGGCCAACAACCACCAAACATGGGCACGAAGGCACGATGGCCGACATCCACATTTCACGGCACAAAGGCCCATACATCCACAATTCCAGCACGAAGGCCGTCAATCACATACATGGCACGAAGGCCGATGATGGAGAAGAAGGGTTATACCTTGCTGTGGCGGTGATACTCTCGCGTGGACGAACGGCGAGGACAGGACAACGGCGTGGACGGCGTGAACAGCCCTCTCCTCCTCCTCCCTTCTCCTTCCTCTCCCCTTCTTCTTCTTTCTCCTTCTTCTTCTTCCTCCTCCCTTCTTCTTCTTCCTCCTTCCTCCTCTCCTTCCCTTCTTCCTCCTCCCCTTCTCTTCTTCCCTTCTCCCCTCCCCTGTCCTCCTTCCGGCGGCGGGGCTGGGCGGCGGGGCCGCTGCAGCGCTGGGCGGCAGGGCTGGGCGGCGGTGCTGGGCGGCGGGGCTGCTGCAGCGCGGGGCGGCGGGGCCGCGGCGGGGCGGCGGGGCCGCGGCGGGGGTGGCGGGGCCGGGCGGCCGCGGCGGGGCGGCGGGGGCGGCGGGGCCGGGCGGCCGCGGCGGGGTGGCGGGGCCGCGGCGGGGCGCCGGGGCCGCGGCGGGGTGGCGGGGCCGCGGATCTACCGGGGCGCCGGATCTGCCGGGCGGGGCGGCCGGAGCGGCGGCGGGGCGGCCGGAGCGGCGGCGGCGCGGCCGGAGCGGCGAGGGTGGCGGCGGGTCGGGATGGGGCGCGGCCGGGTTAGGGTTGGGGATGGGGTGGGCGCGGCTGGGTGGGCGCGGTTTTTATTTTTTTTAAAAAAAAACCTATTTGCCGATGGCCTGGCCCGATGGCCATCGGCAAACAATACACACGTGGCGGCCACAGGGCCGGCCTGGGCCACCTTCTTTGCCGATGGTCACCTGGGCACGGCCATCGGCAAACAATCTTTGCCGACGGCCTGCTCCGGCCGTCGGCAAAGTTTGCTTTTTTTTTGTTTTTTCCTGCCCAATTTTTTTCTTGTGTCTTCCTACCTCAAATAAAACCCAAGTTCAAAAGTTGGGACAATTTTGAGTTTTTTAGCTATATTTCGTTAATTATTTCTGTTTATTTGCATTTTTCCGACGACTCTAAAATTGAACTACAGGTACATGAAATAACGAGATTTTTCGATTCAAAAGATGATATTCATGATTCTAGGAGTATGTTGAGGCCGTATCTAGGAGCTCGCATGAAATGACGACCATGTTGGTGTCGTAGCATGGCGAGCTACGTGCGGAAAAGGTGTTTTTTAATTATATAAAACCCATACGAAGTCCAAAATTGACGAAACTTGACGAGTTATGTTGTCATGGCATGTGGAGGCCGTGGTAAAATTTTCAAAAAGTTTCGAGCAAGTGGTGACGTCGGATGGCTAAAACTCACACATCTCCACATGTGATTACTTGTGATCACATGTGGACATGTCTGGGTTTTGGGCATCCAACGTCGCAAGTTGCTCAAAATTGTCTCGATCTTTTTTCATAGGCTCTACATGCAATGAAATAACACGTCAAGAAGTTTCGTCAATTTTGGACTTCGTTTGGATTTTTTATAATTAAAAAACACTTTTTCCGCACGTAACTCGCCATGCTACGACACCAACATGGTCCTAACTTCATGCGAGCTCCTAGATACGGCCTCAACATACTCCTAGAATCATGAATACCATCTTTTGAATAAAAAAATCTCATTATTTCATGTACCTGCAGTTCAACTTTGGAGTCGCTGGAAAAATGCAAATAAACAGAAATAATTTACGGAATATAGCTAAAAAACTCAAAATTGTCCTAACTTTTGGACTTGGGTTTTATTTGAGGTAGGACGACACCGGAAAAAAACTGGAAGACAAATTCAAAAAAAAATCAAATTTTGCCGACGGCAACTAGAGGCCGTCGGCATATATAGTTTGCCGATGGTCAGCCGTCGGCATAGCCATATATTTTGCCGACGGCCTGACTGCCTGGCCGTCGGCAAAGATGACGGCGTCGGCTGGAGTCCGCCGACGTCTGGCCTGGCCAAGTTTGCCGATGGCCTGGGTTTGGCCGTCGGCGAAGATCGGTGTTTGCCGATGGCTGAGATTTGCCGATGGCTCGGCCGTCGGCAAATTCCGTCTTTGCCGTTGGCTGAGGTTTGCCGATGGCTTGGCCGTCGGCGAAATTTGTTTGCCGATGGCTTTGCTTTGCCATCGACAAAGCCTCCTGTTTGCCGATGGCTTATTCGTTGGCCATCGGCAGACCCTGTGACCGTCGGCGAACAAGCCGTTTCCGGTAGTGGTAGTTAGAGAAAGAAAAGAATGGATGGACGAAAAAAAGAATTTGAAATTTACCTCTTTATTATTAGGTATATAGATATAGATAATGTTATTAGTGACATCATTTACCAGACTATTTATGCGGCCGGTGTAGCACCAAATGTGTGGAGATGGACCTCCACTTTGTTCACACGGATATAAATTAAGAAATAAATGCAGAGATTGGACGACGCTCACGGATAAAGAAAGAAATGCAGAGATTGGACGGGCAAAAAAAATTAGTGTGCACCGAGCCCGATCGTTTAGTTAGATTTCCCCTTAACGAACGCGTGCCACTGCCACTGCACGGCCATGAAAAACATGCCCGATCTTCAATCGTACACGTCACCAGTCCGTCGACGACGACGAGCCTGCATGAAAAACAGGTTCGATGGCTTTGGAGTAGTGCTTGCTTCACGTTTTCCGCTGCGCTCGACGGACAAGAGTGGGTCGTCCACTCGTCCGGCCGGCGGCACTTGTAACACCCCTGGGTGTTAAGCATGCATTATCATTTCAGAGCATAAGTATTCAACATCATTGCATGATTAGCCTTGTTTGATTTGTAGCCCTTTTCAAATTTAACTTGAAAAGCAAATAAATGGAAACCCTAAGTTTAAAATAAATGTTAAAAAGTTGGTGTACTTTTTGGAAGTAGCAATTTTAAATAATCTAGAATAAATCAACTTGATTATTAGAGCAAATTTGGATTCAAATTCTCCTCAAATTCTGTTTTAAAAATTATTCTAAATAAATGAGTTTGATTTTTAAATTAGCTTTAAAATCTCAAATTTAAAATCTATTGGGAATTTTGAAAAATGTTCTATATGAAAGTTGTAGAGAATAAAATTTTGAACAACTTTTGTTTTGGGTCAAATTTCTGAAAACCTCGTTTTCATCCCCAAATTTGAATTTCAAACAGAGATTTAAAATCTAGAATTTATTTGAAAAAGAAAAATCAATTTTTTCGTCTTACTGGGCTTCGGCCTCACTTCTCGGCCCACGGCCGAAGCCGGCCCGGCCCGCGTCCGCGTCGTCCCCCTCCCGCTCGCCCGCGCGCGCGCCCGCGCATGGCGTCGTGGCGCCGCGGCAGCGTTCGGCCGCCGCGTGGCCGTACGCCGTCGAGCCGAGCGACACGCGCCCTGTGGCCCCCGCAGCGTCCGCGCCCGCCTACTCCCCCTCCGCGCGCTCGTCCGCCTCGTTGCTCCCTCCATTCTCGCCCGCAGCAGCAGCCGCAGAGCTCCGCCTTCGCCATTGCCGGCTCCCGAGCTCCGCCACCGCCCTAGCCTCCGCTCCGGCTCACCGCCTCCGCCTCCGTCTTCGCCCTCGCTGCGCCTCGTCATTGCGCATCCGGTGCTCGCCTCGGCCCGCACTGATTCGGCCTCCACCCGCGGTAATGTCTCGCCGGAGTTCCGGCCAAGCTCACCGGAGTGACCCGCTCCGTGGACCGCACCCCTCCACACCACTTCTCGCCCATTTCTCGAGCGCACGAGCACCGCACTTGCATCGCGAATCTCACCGACCTCACCGCACGGCCTATCTCGGTCGGAGCTGGCCGGCCGACGGCGTCCCGTGCCGCCGAGCCGCCATGCTCGCCGGCGAGCTCTATGCCGAGCTCGTCTGGCCACCCACTAGGCACCACTGGGTTCGCGTCGGTGTGAGGATCACTTTGGTGCCCTCCCCGTCGTCGGAGGACTCGCCGGCGGCGAGATCACGGCCGTCCGCGCCGCCTCTGGCCGACACCGGCTGACAGGTGGGCCCGTCTGACGCATGGGTCCCGCCTGTCTGTCTCAGTGTTTCAGTCTCGGGTGTCACAGCGGGGTGCGCGTAGCGTTTAAGGCCGGTTTTGAATTTCGGTTTTAAGGAAATTGATTTCCAGAAAATCTGAAAAATGCTTCCAAAAATTTTATCTCGAGATTTATAGCTCCAAAAATCATGAAATAAATTTTAAAATGTTCCTTGTGAATAGATCTACAGTTTAAAAATATCCCATGTTATTTTTGTGACACTTTACTGTACATTTTTATTTAATTGTTATATATGCTGTTATCTTAGAAAAATTGCAGTAAATGAAATAATATAGTGAAAAAGGTGATTCTTGTTGCATTAATCTTTCTTAGTGATGTACTTTCTAGGAAAAATGCTAGTGAAGCATGTTCTGTGGGAAATTTTTGAAGTATAGTTCAAATGCCTTTATTTGTTAATATTTGTTATTTTTAGTAGAAAGCAATATTTGTATATAACATACTTATGATAATTTTTGTAGCATGTTAGTTTACTGTTGGTAACCTAGGAAAAATGTGAAATCTGTTGTTTGATACTTTTCCTAGTATAAAACAATTTCATGCTCACATTTAAGCTATAATTTGTTTATTTTGTACAGGTAGTTTTACAGTTCCTTTTACCATGAAAATTTAGTGGTAGCTTAGTTAGGGTAAGAATACTCTACTGTAATTTTTGTAGATTTTTATCTACACCAGAGATAGGTGTTGCAGTACAACCCTAGCTAAATAAGGAATAAATGATTATTCTTTATGAGAATTTAAGAAGAATAAAATATGTTTGGTGTATCTTTGAAGCATTACTAGGCCTTGCTGATGTTGTGAGTGAGTTAGGGTGGTAAGGTTTGGTTATTTAGGGTCACTTGCTTGTGTCAGGTGTATGATAATTAGTGTAATCAAATTGGGTAAACCTTAGGGTACATGTTCTTGGATGACGTGGACTACCTTGTAGAAGATGAAGTTTTGTACTAACTGCTCATTCCATGTGCTCGTCTGCATATCATGTCACTTCATCATTCCATCATAATCCGATGCATCATTCGCATGTACTTATGCACTTGCATCATACAGGATCGCAGGAGGAGTCGCAGGCAGCAGTACCGGAGGAGCAGGCTTGGACGGACCAGCAGGAGCCCCAGGCACAGGAGGTGCCCGAGGAGGAAGAGCCAAGCGAGGAACTGCCAGAGTGCGTCGACCACCATCCTAGCTCGTTCGAAAGAGGCAAGCCCTGGAGCATTATAAGTCTCCTATTTTATAAAAGCTATTCTTATTTACCTGAATTATAATTATATATTGTGCATTAAGTTATAGGAGTTGAGTGAAACCGTTGTTGCATTACTATCCTTGTCCACTAGAATTACTGTTACCTTATTAGGTCAGGATCGAGTAATTTGCTTAGCCATGCTTAGATCGGTAGAAGTCGGGTGATTTCCTGTCACCTGCGAGTTATAGGCGAATACCTGGCTATGGTTAGCAGTATTTGTGAATCTTGAAAAGTAACCAAGTGTTGATGTATAAATGGAGACCGGGCGGAGTCTTATAGGGTTTTGGACTATAGTGATTCCGTCTCTGTCGATTAAGGACCGATCGTTGCTCGTCCCTCTTGTCATGTTGAACGCATGCCTCACATTTAGCTGGCCGAATAAAGTACCTTTCGACCGCGAAGCTAGCGACACTTTTCGAGCCAGGATAAACTCGGGTTGGCAGACTGGTGTTGAAGGGGGTGTACGGGGACGCGAAGAGTAAGCCCAAGGTGCGTCCTGGCAGTCGGGCGGTCCCTGGGTAGTGCGATCCATGATTGTTATCCCGCGGTTTCTTGGAAAGTGTCATTGGTGATCTACGCGACCCTGACGGGGGAAGCATGGTTTGTGTGAGGAATAAATCTCCAGCTGGATAGGAATTCGATTCGAATCGCCGTCGCTCCCGGTTAGTGAGCACTTGACTCGAGCTATGGCATCGTAGTGTTAATGATGGAACACGGATGGTTATGTGGTTAATGTTGGAAATGCTAAACCTGAGATGGTAACCTTTGATGCTAATGGTTAATCAAGTGATTGTTTTAGTAATAGGTGCTTACCTAGCATGAATAGGTTATCATAAAAATGATGCTAAAAGTAGTGATCTTTAGTCATTCCTAATAACTTATGCCTTTCGCAAATGAGTCAAGCCAGTACACTATATAAAGCCTTGCATGCTCCTTGGTGTCATGTTATTTCTGGTTTATGACGGGTAAGTCTAGCTGAGTACATTCTCGTACTCAGGGCGTTGTTCCCATTGTTGTTGCAGATGGTCAGATGTACTACGGGTACTGCTCCAACTGTCTGTATCCGGCGATGGGTGACAACTAGGACCTTGGGCAAAGGTCGTTCTGTTTGTCTTATCTACTGCTTTTGTGGACCATGACTATCTACTGGCACTGTAATTGAACTAAGGGTGTGTGCGTAAAACTATTTGCTTCCGCTACTTTATGTTGCACTATGTTGTAATAACTTTTATTTCTGAACTCCGATGTATCTTACCTTATGGTCAACTTTATGTATCGTGTGGACTGTGGCTGCTAAATCAGTACGATCTTGGTTGTATGTTGGTTGGTTTGAAATCCTTCGTGATTTCACGGAATCTCGAGTTATACGGGCTTAAGTTTGTTAAATTAACCGCCTCGGTGGAAGATTTTCTTACTTAATCTCGTATAATTACGTTGATCCGTTACAGCTGGCATCGGAGCATGGTTTAGCATGTTACTGTTCACATGAGTATTTAAAAACAAAACTGTGTTTTCAAATGAGCTTTTGAACTTAAAAGTGTGCTAGTGGTCATATCCTTTATGCCCGATAAGGACACTAGGTGGCTTATTTAAGTACTAACTTGGGGGTTTGCATCATATTTAAATTTCGTCGCTCATACGGCGTGCTATTGTATGAGTGCCATTCACTTGAGTGGTAATGTATGGATCAATTACCTCTACGCCTTGGTAAGTGAGAGTTGTGAGTGCATGGTCGGATACACTGCCGATCTAGGGGAGTGCTTCAGTGATTCCGAAGTACTCACGTGCCATGCGCATGTTTGTATAAGGGTATCATTGGTGGGAAATTCCGTCATGCAGTGACGATGCCGTCAATAGGACGACGATTCGGGTAGTGGTTACCGTTATACTCGTATCTGGGGATGCGCGTAGAGCGAGTAACTTACTTTACTGCTTTCTTGCATGTTTTCATACTGTGAGGTTTGGGCTGAAGTGATTTTCTGCAGGTACATAACAGCGCTTTCGAGTAGCACGTATTAGTTATGTTACAAGAGATTGTTGTATGCCACCGTTTATTCCGTTAGTAGTTATTGATTTTCTAAGTTGGTGAGGACGTACGGAACGTGCATGCATCATGTTATGCATTTCATTCATGGCATTGTTCCTCCCCTTATAAGTTGCTTATCTCATTTCGATAAAAATGCCAACTTAAAAATTTGTTCTCACCCCTGTAATAAAAATTTTGCTACAGATGGCACGTACCAAGCAGACAGCCCGCAAGTCCACCGGCAGAGCTCCCCGTCATCAGCTTGCTCCGCGCACTCGCCAGCGCCACACTTTTCTTGGAGAGTTTGGGATGCCTACACTCTTGTGGAGAGTGCTCAGTTATGTAGGCTATCCTGATGGGATGGAGCCCCGCTACTTTTGGTTTAATGAGCGGTTGGGCGAAGGACTTTTGGTGACTGTGGAAGCAGTAGTTCGTCCCCGAGGTGATGGTTCTGAGTGGACCGGTTGGCGTTTTGAGTCAACTGACAGGACCCCTGAAGAAGCCGCTGAGAGGGCTGCCTTTGGGATCCTGAGGGATATCATGGATCGCTTTCCTCAGGAGTTGGCAGTAGCTATAGTTGGAGTCTTTCCGAGGGGCAACCCCTCCACTGACTCGTGGCAGCAGGCAAAGGGCAGATCTTTGGAGATTAGCGCAGCAGAGGCACAAAACAGTGACAACCCTGCTATGAGTGCCATGTTCGCAGTGATGAGGGCCTTCGATGGAGTGGAAGGTAGTCTGAGACGTGTTTCTAGTGCTCTTGGTCAGGCTCGTGATGACCGCCGTCAGCTTCAAAGAGATCACGACGCCGAGGTTGAGAGGCTCACTGCTGAGATGGCTCAGTTGACTCGTCAGAGAGATCAGGCCACTCAGAGGACTGTGGTTTTTGAGGGAGATGTACGTGCCCTGAGAGAGCAGCTTGAGCGACTGACCACCGCCCACAGGAATGCTGAGAGCATGTTGGCTCATGTGCTCCATCAGAGGAATGAAGCCTGGTCCGCAGAGAATGTGTTGAGAGCTAGGCAGTTTGAGCTCGAGCAGCGGTTGGCCGATGCAGAGGAGTACAATGATAACTTGCATGAAGAGGTCCATAGGCTGAACAATCAGCTTAACCCTTATGACCTCCCTGGCGCAGCCGAGATGGATTTGGACGTCGACGAAGATCCTGCAGAGCCCGTGGCGCCAGCTGAGGAGCATGACGACGCTGCAGTTGGCAGCAACGCCAACGTCTCTGACCTAGACAGCGACCACGATGAGTAGGCTAGTAGTTGTTGCGCTAGCTACTAGGTTCCGCTTGCATGATCTTTTGCGTTGTTGGCACTTGAGCATGTAATAATGAGTAGAAGACTAGAGCTTGGATGTGTTTGTGACGATATCCGAACGTCAAAAGTCCAGTGTATGTATGCTGGCAACTTGGTTGTAATGGACGCGATGTGTGTACTTTAAGTAATATAATTAGTGATGTTGTGTTAATTGGAATGACTTATTGTGCCCCTGTTTTATTGTATGAATTTGTTCTCTCCAGTGAATTCAGTTCGGCATAATTTTTTCATTCGGTTGCAATTTCTACAACATCACCTAATAATTACTGTTGCTGAAACATGCAGATGCCGAACACTCGCCGTACCGTGTATGGTGCCGCTGAGGCTGGTGGCAGTGCAGCTGCTAATGATGACCGTGATCCACCACCGCCTCCTCCACCCTACACGGCAGAACAGTTTTTCGCCCAATTCCTGGGAAGCCAACGCAACATGGAAAGCATGCAACAGAATATGGAAGCTGCGCTGCGCAGTATCGCAGATAATACCCGACGGGGGATAAACTAGGGTGGCCACGAAGCAAACCAGTACAGCAGTTTTAAGGACTTCATGGATACTCGTCCACCGATCTTCAAGGAAGCCGCAGAACCTTTAGATGCAGAAGAATGGATTAATACGATGGAAGATAAGTTTCGTGTCCTGAGGATGACTGAAGTGTTGAAGACTGAGTACGCAGCTCATCAGCTTCAAGGTCCGGCAGGAATGTGGTGGAAGCATCACCGCACCACTTTTGCTCCCCACGCCCATATCACTTGGAGGGAGTTCACTGATGCCTTCCGTGGAACATACATTCCACCAGGTCTGACCGAGATGAAGCTTGGGGAATTTCTGGCATTAAATCAAGGCACGAAGACTGTGACTCAATATCTGCATGCATTCAATAACCTGAGCCGTTATGCCCCTGATATGGTGAATACTGATGCCAAGAAGATCGCTAGTTTCAAGAGAGGCCTGAGTCCCAAGATGATGAAACATGTGGGTACAAACATGAGAACTAATTTCAATGACTTCGTTAGTGACTGTCTGAAGCAAGAGAAGAACAACAATGTTTATGCCGCTTCCAAGATCCGTAAGAGGGCTTTTGAGTCGGGTTCATCTCAGTCCAGGGCCCCAGTGACCAACCGCCCGGCTTATCGATCGCCCGTCCCCGGTGCAAGGTTTAGGCCACCGCAACGGAAGAATCAGAATGCTCAGCCATCTCAGAGAAACCAGAAGCCGTTCAAGATGGCATTGCCTCAAGCAAAGACAGGACAAGGCAGTTCATCGGGAACCGTGGCTCAAGTGAAGGGACCGTGCTTCAACTGCAACCAACCTGGGCACTTTGCAAAGTATTGTCCCTATCCTAAGAAACAGCAAACGCAGTATCAAGCTCGTGTGCACCACACCACTGTGGATGATATCCCTGAAGGAGAACCGGTGACAGCTGGTATGTTTTCTATCAACAATCATCCTGCAGTAGTCTTGTTTGATTCTGGATCGTCTCATTCCTTTGTAAGTCAAGCATTTGTTAAAAGGCATGAGCAAAAGATAGTTGAATTGGAATGTGCATATAAAATTAGTTCAGCTGGGGCTGATCTGTTGACTAATCAGATAGTTCAGGGAGTAACCCTAAACATATCAAACCGGCAATATAAGCTTAATCTGATAGTCATGCCAGGGTTAGTTTTGGATGTGATCATGGGTATGAACTGGATGAATCACATGGGAGTTGTAATTGATGTTGGAGGAAGGATTATCTCTCTTAAGAAACCCCATGGGGAAGGCACCTTTCGGGTGGTCCTACCTAGGAGGGTAGACCTAGCTAGCACATCTTATGCGGTCCAAACTACTCTGCTAGCCCAGATTCCAGTGGTTTGTGAGTTTCCAGATGTGTTTCCAGAGGAGTTACCTGGACTGCCGCCAGACCAAGATGTCGAGTTTGCCATTGAGTTAATTCGAGGAACAGCACCGATCTCGAGAAGGCCTTATCAGATGCCTCCCAATGAGTTAGCAGAATTGAAGAAACAACTTCAGGACTTGCTAAAGAAAGGGTTGATTCGTCCCAGCTCGTCTAAATGGGGATGCCCCGCTCTGTTTGTGAAAAAGAAGAAGGATAACTCCTTACGCATGTGCGTGGACTATCGGCCACTGAATGCAGTGACAATTAAAAACAAGTATCCTCTTCCTCGGATTGATATCTTGTTTGACCAATTGTCTAAAGCCAAAGTGTTCTCTAAGATAGATTTGAGATCAGGGTACCATCAGATAAAAATTAGGCCGCAAGATGTGCCTAAGACTGCATTCTCGACCAGGTATGGTTTGTACGAGTATCTTGTCATGTCTTTCGGACTGACAAATGCTCCTGCATACTTTATGTACCTGATGAATTCGGTTTTCATGCCCGAATTGGACAAGTTTGTGATAGTGTTCATTGATGACATACTAATATACTCAGAAAATGAAGAAGAACACGCAGAACACCTCCGGATAGTCTTGACTAGACTCAGAGAACATCGACTGTATGCTAAGTTCAGCAAGTGTGAGTTCTGGCTCAGGACAGTTCCTTTTCTCGGCCATGTGTTGTCTGAAAATGGCATTTCTGTAGACCCTAGTAAAGTACAAGAGGTTATGGACTGGAAGTCACCAACTTCAGTTCACGAAGTTCGTAGTTTCCTTGGTTTAGCCGGTTACTACCGTCGCTTCATACCAGATTTCTCGAAGATTGCCAAACCAATGACAAGCCTATTACAGAAGGATCATAAGTTTGTATGGACAGAGGAGTGCGAAGCAGCTTTCTGTACTTTGCGGAAGTTGTTGACCACTGCTCCTGTTCTGGCCCAACCAGACATAGAAAAGCCGTTTGATGTTTTCTGTGACGCATCCAAGAATGGGTTAGGATGTGTGCTGATGCAAAATGGAAGAGTCATTGCTTACGCATCACGACAGCTGAGGAAGCATGAAGTTAACTATCCTACACATGATTTAGAGCTCGCAGCAGTGGTGCATGCTCTAAAGATTTGGAGGCACTACCTGTTGGGTAATGTGTGTAATATCTTCACAGATCATAAGAGTCTCAAATACATCTTTACCCAATCCGAGTTGAACATGCGACAGAGGAGATGGTTAGAGCTGATAAAAGACTATAATCTGAACGTGCACTATCACCCTGGGAAGGCTAATGTAGTAGCAGATGCACTGAGCAGAAAATCTCATGCTATTGATGTGCAACCATTGTTTGAAGAAGGGTTCAATTTGTTACATCCGGCTGTGTTGCATAATATTCAGATCAGTTGCACTCTGGAAAGCCAGATCATTGATGGACAGAAAACAGATAAGGGAATCTTTCATATCAAAGAAAAGATGAAGAGAGAACCCACCAAACACTTTCGATTGGATGACTAAGGAGTGTTATGGTTCAAGGATCGACTAGTAGTACCTAAGGATAGAGAGCTTAAGAACAAGTTGATGGATGAGGCCCATCGTTCTAAGCTATCTATTCACCCCGGAAGTAGCAAGATGTACCAAGATTTACGACCCCGTTATTGGTGGACTAAGATGAAAAAGGAGATTGCAGCATACGTTGCTCGATGCGACATGTGTTGTAGAGTTAAAGCTCTTCACATGAGACCTGCAGGACTTCTACAACCTTTGTCGGTACCCGATTGGAAGTGGGATGATATAAGTATGGACTTTATCACTGGTCTCCCCACCACACAGAAGGGCCATGATTCCATTTGGGTAATAGTCGATCGCCTCACCAAGTCGGCTCACTTTCTGCCAGTCAAAACAAGTTTCCGACCACCTCAATATGCAGAAAAGTATATTGCTGAGATTGTCCGATTGCATGGAATACCAAAAACAATAGTGTCTGATCGAGGTTCACAGTTTACCTCTCACTTTTGGGAACATCTTCATCAAGGTTTGGGCACTAGTTTGATTCGTAGCACGGCTTACCACCCACAGACTGATGGGCAGATAGAAAGAGTTAATGCGGTACTGGAAGATATGCTTAGAGCTTGTGTGTTATCATCCAGAGGTTCATGGGAATCCTGGTTACCGTTGGCAGAATTTGCTTATAACAACAGTTACCAAGAGAGTATCAAAATGGCACCATTTGAAGCTTTGTATGGCCGGAAGTGCAGAACACCGTTAAATTGGGTAGAGCCCGGAGAAAGAAGGTTT
Organism: Saccharum spontaneum; assembly: GCA_022457205.1. Taxonomy (NCBI): domain Eukaryota; kingdom Viridiplantae; phylum Streptophyta; class Magnoliopsida; order Poales; family Poaceae; genus Saccharum; species Saccharum spontaneum. The sequence continues at coordinate 55,168,244 of CM039617.1, read as the reverse complement.
TACGGAATTGATTTTGTAGATGAGGCAGAGAAGAAGGTCCGTGTTATTCAACAAAACATACAAGCAGCGCAGTCTCGTCAGAAGAGTTATGCGGATAAGAGAAGAAGACCATTGGATTTCCAAGTAGGTGAATATGTCTATTTAAAGGTTACCCCAATGAAGAAGAAACGGTTTGGAATCAAGAAGAAACTATCTGCTAGATATATAGGGCCATACCAGATCTTAGAGAAAAAGGGCCCCGTGGCATACAAGTTACAGTTACCAGAAGAGATGAGTTCGATCTTTCCCGTCTTCCACGTATCCCAATTGAAGAAGTGTCTACGTGTTCCAGAGGAGAGAGTACAACCTCAGGGTATTCGGATCAAGGCAGATTTGAAATATCACGAGCAACCAGTCCGAGTCCTGGATACCAAGGACCGAGTCACTCGGAACAAAGTGGTCACAACATACAAGGTTCAGTGGATTCATCATGACGAGAGCGATGCTTCTTGGGAAACGGGAGAATATCTTCAAACTGCTTATAAAGATTTTTACGATAAATGGTTCGTAACTTAAAATCTCGCGACGAGATTCTTATAAGGGGGGAGGGCTGTAACACCCCTGGGTGTTAAGCATGCATTATCATTTCAGAGCATAAGCATTCAACATCATTGCATGATTAGCCTTGTTTGATTTGTAGCCCTTTTCAAATTTAACTTGAAAAGCAAATAAATGGAAACCCTAAGTTTAAAATAAATGTTAAAAAGTTGGTGTACTTTTTAGAAGTAGCAATTTTAAATAATCTAGAATAAATCAACTTGATTATTGGAGCAAATTTGGATTCAAATTCTCCTCAAATTCTGTTTTAAAAATTATTCTAAATAAATGAGTTTGATTTTTAAATTAGCTTTAAAATCTCAAATTTAAAATCTATTGGGAATTTTGAAAAATGTTCTATGTGAAAGTTGTAGAGAATAAAATTTTGAACAACTTTTGTTTTGGGTCAAATTTCTGAAAACCTCGTTTTCATCCCCAAATTTGAATTTCAAACAGAGATTTAAAATCTGGAATTTATTTGAAAAAGAAAAATCAATTTTTTCGCCTTACTGGGCTTCGGCCTCACTTCTCGGCCCACGGCCGAAGCCGGCCCGGCCCGCGTCCGCGTCGTCCCCCTCCCGCTCGCCCGCGCGCGCGCGCCCGCGCATGGCGTCGTGGCGCCGCGGCAGCGTTCGGCCGCCGCGTGGCCGTACGCCGTCGAGCCGAGCGACACGCGCCCTGTGGCCCCCGCAGCGTCCGCGCCCGCCTACTCCCCCTCCGCGCGCTCGTCCGCCTCGTTGCTCCCTCCATTCTCGCCCGCAGCAGCAGCCGCAGAGCTCCGCCATCGCCATTGCCGGCTCCCGAGCTCCGCCACCGCCCTAGCCTCCGCTCCGGCTCACCGCCTCCGCCTCCGTCTTCGCCCTCGCTGCGCCTCGTCATTGCGCATCCGGTGCTCGCCTCGGCCCGCACTGATTCGGCCTCCACCCGCGGTAATGTCTCGCCGGAGTTCCGGCCAAGCTCACCGGAGTGACCCGCTCCGTGGACCGCACCCCTCCACACCACTTCTCGCCCATTTCTCGAGCGCACGAGCACCGCACTTGCATCGCGAATCTCACCGACCTCACCGCACGGCCTATCTCGGTCGGAGCTGGCCGGCCGACGGCGTCCCGTACCGCCGAGCCGCCAAGCTCGCTGGCGAGCTCTATGCCGAGCTCGTCTGGCCACCCACTAGGCACCACTGGGTTCGCGTCGGTGTGAGGATCACTTTGGTGCCCTCCCCGTCGTCGGAGGACTCGCCGGCGGCGAGATCACGGCCGTCCGCGCCGCCTCTGGCCGACACCGGCTGACGGGTGGGCCCGTCTGACGCATGGGTCCCGCCTGTCTGTCTCAGTGTTTCAGTCTCGGGTGTCACAGCGGGGTGCGCGTAGCGTTTAAGGCCGGTTTTGAATTTCGGTTTTAAGGAAATTGATTTCCAGAAAATCTGAAAAATGCTTCCAAAAATTTTATCTCGAGATTTATAGCTCCAAAAATCATGAAATAAATTTTAAAATGTTCCTTGTGAATAGATCTACAGTTTAAAAATATCCCATGTTATTTTTGTGACACTTTACTGTACATTTTTATTTAATTGTTATATATGCTGTTATCTTAGAAAAATTGCAGTAAATGAAATAATATAGTGAAAAAGGTGATTCTTGTTGCATTAATCTTTCTTAGTGATGTACTTTCTAGGAAAAATGCTAGTGAAGCATGTTCTGTGGGAAATTTTTGAAGTATAGTTCAAATGCCTTTATTTGTTAATATTTGTTATTTTTAGTAGAAAGCAATATTTGTATATAACATACTTATGATAATTTTTGTACCATGTTAGTTTACTATTGGTAACCTAGGAAAAATGTGAAATCTGTTGTTTGATACTTTTCCTAGTATAAAACAATTTCATGCTCACATTTAAGCTATAATTTGTTTATTTTGTACAGGTAGTTTTACAGTTCTTTTTACCATGAAAATTTAGTGGTAGCTTAGTTAGGGTAAGAATACTCTGCTGTAATTTTTGTAGATTTTTATCTACACCAGAGATAGGTGTTGCAGTACAACCCTAGCTAAATAAGGAATAAATGATTATTCTTTATGAGAATTTAAGAAGAATAAAATATGTTTGGTGTATCTTTGAAGCATCACTAGGCCTTGCTGATGTTGTGAGTGAGTTAGGGTGGTAAGGTTTGGTTATTTAGGGTCACTTGCTTGTGTCAGGTGTATGATAATTAGTGTAATCAAATTGGGTAAACCTTAGGGTACATGTTCTTGGATGACGTGGACTACCTTGTAGAAGATGAAGCTTTGTACTAACTGCTCATTCCATGTGCTCGTCTGCATCTCATGTCACTTCATCATTCCATCATAATCCGATGCATCATTCGCATGTACTTATGCACTTGCATCATACAGGATCGCAGGAGGAGTCGCAGGCAGCAGTACCGGAGGAGCAGGCTTGGACGGACCAGCAGGAGCCCCAGGCACAGGAGGTGCCCGAGGAGGAAGAGCCAAGCGAGGAACTGCCAGAGTGCGTCGACCACCATCCTAGCTGGTTCGAAAGAGGCAAGCCCCGGAGCATTATAAGTCTCCTATTTTATAAAAGCTATTCTTATTTACCTGAATTATAATTATATATTGTGCATTAAGTTATAGGATTTGAGTGAAACCGTTGTTGCATTACTATCCTTGTCCACCAGAATTACTGTTACCTTATTAGGTCAGGATCGAGTAATTTGCTTAGCCATGCTTAGATCGGTAGAAGTCGGGTGATTTCCTGTCACCTGCGAGTTATAGGCGAATACCTGGCTATGGTTAGCAGTATTTGTGAATCTTGAAAAGTAACCAAGTGTTGATGTATAAATGGAGACCGGGCGGAGTCTTATAGGGTTTTGGACTATAGTGATTCCGTCTGTGTCGATTAAGGACCGATCGTTGCTCGTCCCTCTTGTCATGTTGAACGCATGCCTCACATTTAGCTGGCCGAATAAAGTACCTTTCGACCGCGAAGCTAGCGACACTTTTCGAGCCGGGATAAACTCGGGTTGGCAGACTGGTGTTGAAGGGGGTGTACGGGGACGCGAAGAGTAAGCCCAAGGTGCGTCCTGGCAGTCGGGCGGTCCCTGGGTAGTGCGATCCATGATTGTTATCCCGCGGTTTCTTGGAAAGTGTCATTGGTGATCTACGCGACCCTGACGGGGGAAGCATGGTTTGTGTGAGGAATAAATCTCCAGCTGGATAGGAATTCGATTCGAATCGCCGTCGCTCCCGGTTAGTGAGCACTTGACTCGAGCTATGGCATCGTAGTGTTAATGATGGAACACAGATGGTTATGTGGTTAATGTTGGAAATGCTAAACCTGAGATGGTAACCTTTGATGCTAATGGTTAATCAAGTGATTGTTTTAGTAATAGGTGCTTACCTAGCATGAATAGGTTATCATAAAAATGATGCTAAAAGTAGTGATCTTTAGTCATTCCTAATAACTTATGCCTTTCGCAAATGAGTCAAGCCAGTACACTATATAAAGCCTTGCATGCTCCTTGGTGTCATGTTATTTCTGGTTTATGACGGGTAAGTCTAGCTGAGTACATTCTCGTACTCAGGGCGTTGTTCCCATTGTTGTTGCAGATGGTCAGATGTACTACGGGTACTGCTCCAACTGTCTGTATCCGGCGATGGGTGACAACTAGGACCTTGGGCAAAGGTCGTTCTGTTTGTCTTATCTACTGCTTTTGTGGACCATGACTATCTACTGGCACTGTAATTGAACTAAGGGTGTGTGCGTAAAACTATTTGCTTCCGCTACTTTATGTTGCACTATGTTGTAATAACTTTTATTTCTGAACTCCGATGTATCTTACCTTATGGTCAACTTTATGTATCGTGTGGACTGTGGCTGCTAAATCAGTACGATCTTGGTTGTATGTTGGTTGGTTTGAAATCCTTCGTGATTTCACGGAATCTCGAGTTATACGGGCTTAAGTTTGTTAAATTAACCGCCTCGGTGGAAGATTTTCTTACTTAATCTCGTATAATTACGTTGATCCGTTACAGCACTACTCCGGCTAGACGTCGATGGTGGGACTGGATGGCACGAGCTGAGCGCACGCACGACGACGACGACGACTAACTCACCGGCCACTCACCAGAGAGGAGAGGCCGTCCTTTCAGTGTTGCCGGCAGGCACTCATCAGCTCTGCACCGCTAGCTACGGCCGGGTGGCTCGGAGAAGAGAGGGTGGCGTGGGAGAGGCCACTAAGGAACGAGAAGAAGCCGGCTTGCTAGCTCAACATCATCGTCGCGGCCAAATCCAACAGGCAACGGCGACTCCTCGACTCGTCACGCGTGCATCAGTCGTCACAAGCAATCGTCAGAGGTACTCCCTCCGTCTCAAAAAGAGCGATGTTTTTGACTTTCAAACATCGTGTTTGACCGATCATCTTATTCAAAAATTTTGTGTAAATTATAAAATAAATTAATCATTATTAAAATATCTCTGATGATAAAATAATTCCTAACAAAATAGATGATATTTATACAAAAATTTGAATAAGACGGATAATCAAATAAGATATCTGAAAGTAAAAAACGACACTCTTTTTTGAATGGGGGAGTAGATCGGAGTCCCCCGGCACGGCAAACGACGGCGATGGCACACGAGAAAGCCAACGCGGGCCAGCCAGGTGCTAGCTGTCTGCCACTGCAGCGCACTCGCGGACACGCCGCTTGCATAGTTGCATTGCAGTCGTGGTAGTGGAAGGTGCACGACGAAGAGCCTGACCATTTGCCGTTTGCTTTGAGCCTTTGACCTTGACCTAGTGACCTGACCACCTGGCGATTCCCTCCGGCCTCCGCCGTGCGTGTCCTTGACTCACCTAGGCTATGTTTAGATGGGGGCAAAATTGCAAAAAAAACTAACTTCTAAAATTTGGTATCTAAATGGGCATGTTGAAAATTTTTGCACCTGTGCAGTTGAAATTCGGCCCGCAAAAAATTTCGGTCTGTTAGTGCATTGGTATCCGTGCTGGACAAAAATACCCCTGGCTCTCCCTTATCCCTTTCACCCGCCGCACTCCCTCTCCCTCTCCCTTATCCTTTCACTAGCTCCAGCTCCTCCCGCCTTGGAAACCCTAGCCGCAGCAGACGCCATAGACCACCGCCGCCGCTCTCTCCTACGCCAGATGCGCGCCATCCTGAGCGAGATCCACCCCATCCTCTTCCAGATCCGGCGTCCCTGTACCCATCGTGCGCTATGGAGGGGTTCAACGGGGATGGCAACGACGGCCACCAGTTCAACGACGATGGTACACCTCCGACTTCGGCGGCGGCTTCAACTCCAGCTACGGCGACGGCGGCCACACCAGGGACTTCCTGTCCCAGCCGCCGGCGTTATCCGCCTCCGGTGCGTACACCTCCGTCGGCGCGCCGCCTCCCGGCTTCCCGTCTTCGAGCAACCCCACCCCTAGCCAACTAAGGCTGGATTCACTCGACCTCAACGCCGGCTAGTCCTGGGCGGACATGCACGCCTACCAGGGCAACCTGCAGTCTGGGGCTCAAGATGGCAGAAGCGGCAGTTTTGCCCCCTCCCTTGCGCGTGCCTTCACATAGCGGCAGGGGTTCCCTGGGCCTACGCCCGCCTCGCGGGGCCTCTGGTAGCGGTGGTGCCGGGCGCGTCCCTCCTCGTCAACGTGGCTCCGCATCCGGCGACGCTGGCGGTTCTAGGGGCCACGGTGCACGTCGCCGCCAGGAACAGACTGCCAACGACGAGATGCATCCTCCTCAAGTCCCGGTATACATCGATTCCCATCAACATGCATGTCTAGTTTTTCTCAAATTGTCATGGTGTTGGTGGTATGCATGCCCTGTTCCTCATGCCCTGTTCATGCGGTTGTCAAATTGACATTGCAACTTTTTTACTTGTCACATGGAATGCTTATTTTAAAATGTGACAAGATACTTATTAATACCACTTTGAATAGCCATTCAGTTTTACTCAAATGAAATGCATATTTTAAACTGCTACTGACAATGGACCATTAGGTTATGCATTATTTCATAATAGGCTTATGTATGGTGTGCTTTAATTTCAGTATCAGTTTTTGTTCCATGCTGAGATGTTGTGCCTTAATTTCAGTTCCAGTTTCCATATAACTCTAATTGGTTATTAAGGCAATTAGGTTATGCATTATTTTAGAACAGGCTTGACAAAGCAAAGTGGAGTCCTTACCAGATTGACCTCGGCTACTGCAATAGGGGTCAGATGAGCAAGTGGGGGTGGAAAAATATCACAGAGCAGTACTTTCAAGCAACAGAGTTGGTTCATGACAACGTAACCTTTGGTAGTAAGGTCCGAGAGCTGAAGAAGGAATAGTCAGCCGTACGGAAGCTCCAGCACAAGAGCACAGGATTGGGCCATTCTGCTGATGGTTCTGTCAATGCTTCTGATGAATGGTGGGAAGAGAACAGCAAGGTACACCTTATTCTTAGCTGTACACAACTCCTAAGTAATCTTCGTACGCTTTCTGATAACCTCTTTGGTACCTTCTAGGACAAGGAGTGCCTGAAGCTGAAGGATGGGATTCCTGACTACCTCCTAGAAATGGACAAGATGTTCCAAGGCGTAGCAGTCATAGGGGAGAGCTCATACATTCCTGGCAGCCGCAATGGGCCACAGTACATTTGCAGTGACGAAGACGAAGATGGCGACAACGGCACTCCACACAGCACTCCACACAGTAGTGGCAGCATGAGGAGCTTCACCAGTATGAGCACTCACAGCGCTGGTACCAGTCCTAGCAAGAAGTCCAAAAGCCCAGCACTTCATCAAATGCAGAGCAACATGAAGCACTTGAATGCCATTCTAGAGAACAAGACTGCATCACAACACCAAATCTGGGCCGACAGGCAGAAAAAAGAGGATGACGAGGAAGCAAAGAAACCCAGGAGGAAGCGAGTGAAAGCTCTATGTTTGGTGTTGGTAATTAGTGACAATGCCCAGATGCTAACCATGTGCTCAAGATTGTATGTAGCAAAGAATGATTAGCACATAGCATGGTGAAGCATGATGATCAAGTGTGGATGATGAAGTGCTTACCATGGTGATGGAGTTGGATGAAGATGCAAAGCCAAATCATGGATGCTCAAGGCAAAGGTATCATGTAGGGATTTTCATTTTACATCCAAGACACCATAGAGGGTGTGAATAACATAGGATACATAGCCGTACTATAAAGAGGGGAATTGTCGTATCAATTCTAGTCCTACATGTGCCTCTAGGTGACATTTCATTGAGCATATGCATTTGGATAGAGCTAATAACGCCTTGAAAAATTAATTGTGAAAATACTAACACACGAGCATATGACGGTTTACACATGGTGGTGTTAGCACGTTTGTGAAGGTGTTGGAGTTGTTTTTGATCAACTTCATGAAGAGAGAAATGTTTTTCGGTGTTCTTTGGACACTATGATGGCTCTTTGAGTGGAATACTACTTTGATCCATTGGGAATTAGATCAAATTCTTTAGTGTGTTGTGTAGCCCTCTGAGTAAGCTTTCCAAAATATCCAAGATTATCAAAATCGGAGTTCGGAGCTAAGAGATATGACCGTTTTAGCGTCGGGTGGTCTGCGACAGACGTGGCCACGGGGGCGACAGACACGGCCACGAAGGGCGACAGACGTGGCCTCGGGGGTGACAGACGTGGCCACGGGGGCGATAGACGCGTCTGTCGGACCACCCTTGCTTCGGCTTGCAGCGGAGGTGGCGACAGACGCGGTGGTGCTGACGATCGATTTCGTGAAATGGAGCTTACTGGAGTGCGTACTTCGACGCGACGGAGGCTAAGGCCAAAACCGAAGGACGCGTTTGTCGCTACTGTTCATGACTGTTGGATTTCGAAGCTCGTGGACACGTGGCACGATCGTGTGCGACAGACGCGGGCACTGCGTCTGTTGGTGGTGCGACAGACGTGTCTGTCGCCCACGCAGTGAGCTCAACGGCTCTTTTCGAAGGGGTACGTCTATATATATGTGTTGGCCGGCTCTTAGCTCTCACTCTTGGACATTTGACATACTTGTGAGCACATTGAGCTGAGTCAAAGCATCCCCTCTCATCCCAACTCATCTCCTTTACATTCGATTGCGATTCTCGAGTGAGATTGAGTGATTCAAGTGCATCGATCAATGATTTGCATCTAGAGGCATTTGGGGGATTGATTTGCTGCGGTTTTTCTTGTTACTCTTGGTGGTTGCCGCCACCTAGACGGCTTGGAGCAGCTTGGAGGCGTGGCAAGTGTTGGTGATTGTTCTTGGCCACCTCCCGTGATCTTGTGAGGGGTTTGCACCTTCTCCGACGGAGTGCCGCAAGGTAGCATTAGTATATTGCTCGTGTCATTGCAACTCCTAGCCATTTGGTAGGTTCTTGTGGTGCCTTTTGAGAGGCTCGATGTGTGACCGATTAGCCACCGAACCACGTGGTTGAGGGGGACACAACGGGGACTAGCGTGCCGGCAAGCACGTGAACCTCGGGATAAATCATCGTGTCTTCACTTCATTGATTGTCATTGATTTGTCTCGGTGGATTGGTTATCTTGGATATTATCTTTTGGATATTGATTGGTTGGCTCAATTCATCGCCCCTCGGTGAAATCTCTCGTATCTCTAACTTGCATTACATTTCAAGTAATTGGTTGTTTGCTCTTGCTAGCTTGTTGTTGTAGCTTGTGTAGTTTTAGTTTTGTGTAACTTGCTAGCTTGTTTAGTTGTTGTTCTTGCGTTTTGTCTTGTGCGGTTGAGTGAAATATATTAGAATTATCATTTGGATATGTGGCTTGCAAACCCCCTTTAGGCTAAGCAAAACTTGCATCACGCTATTTGTTATTTTGATAAACTTGTTTAGCATACTTTGTAGGGTTTTTTAATAGTCTATACACCCCCCTCTAGCCATCAAGACCTTTCAGCGAGTGATACAGATGGCTAAAGATTTGGGGGCAACTACGGAAAATCGCAAAATGTGGGTTAGAGTCCTCAATTTAACCCGTTCTGAATCTGACATGGACACCTTTGAGGACGCAGATGAAGAAGGAAGAAGAGTCATCCTTGAGCACCTCACTGGGGTCGGCAACTAGACCCTCTAATCCATGCTTGCACCTGTGTGTGTGTGTTTGTGTGTGTTCACCTATGGCATGAACCATGTGATGTTGTGAACTTTATTGTGTACGTTTGTGTTTGTCGAACTTGATTGTGTTATTGCTCGGTTGATGAATGTTTAAGTGATGTGGTACAATGGATGTGTGCTGTGTGAATGTGAGAGTTGGTTACATATGTCAAGGTTAGGCTGCATCATTATGTTTGGTTATTGGAATTAGTACTGACAACGGTTCATTTGTTTGTTTCATGTGTGCAGGAAACTCAACAACCTGCTGCAGCGGTGGATGATGATGCTCATAGGAAGCAGCAGTGGGAGGACTTTTTTGCCATGTTGGCAGAAGATGATGAGGAAGAAATTGCATTGATATATGATACATATTCTCAGTATGCCATGCACCTTGACAAGTACTACAATAGGGCAGACTATAGGGTGCCAAAGATGAGTGGGTTGGAATGGGTAGAACGGAAGCTAGTCAATGAAACATCCTACTACAAAGGGCTTGTTTAGTTGGTGAAAAAGTTTGAGTTCGGTTACTGTAGCACTTTTTGTTTTATTTGGCAATTTGTGTCCAATCATGGACTAATTAGGCTCAAAAGATTTGTCTCGTGATTTACAACTAAACTGTGTAATTAGTTTTTTCTTTCGTCTACATTTAGTACTCCATACATGTGCCGCAAGATTTGATGTGACAGGTACTGTAGCACTTTTTGGGTTCACTTTTTGGGTTGGCATGCCAACTAAACAGGCTCAAAATGTTTAGAATGACCCCAGAGATGTTCTATAGTTTGCATACTCTGTTAAGAACTGAGTATGGCCTGAGAGACACAAAGAAGTCCACCTCTATTGAGGCTTTTGGGATGTTCCTCTGGATTCTAGGTGCTCCACAGTCAGTTAGGCAAGCCGAGGACAGATTTGAGAGATCACTAGCTACAGTCCACTCAATGTTCTATAGAGTGCTCAAGTGTGTGGTCAAGTATGCGGATGATATCATTAAACCTAGGGACCCAGAACTTACAACAAGGCATCGAAGGGTGATGAACCGTCGGTTCTATCCTGAATTCAAGGACTGCATAGGAGCTATAGATGGCAATTACATGCCTTGTGTAGTGCCTGCTGATAAGTTTGTACAACACTTGTGTCGCAAGGGCCTGACAACACAGAATGTCATGGCTGCTTGTGACTTTAACATGATTTTTACATTTGTCCTTGCGGGATGGCCTGGCTCTGTTCATGACATGAGAGTGTTCGATGATGCCATAACTACATGGAAGGATGACTTTCCTCACCCACCTGAAGGTAGCCACCTAGCTGTTAGTACATTTGACATTTCCAATTGAAGTATGTAACACTTACAGGTACTTACTGCTATAGGAAAGTTCTATGTGGTAGGCTCCGGGTACGCAAACCGTCCAGGATACCTGGCTCCGTACAAGGGAACCATGTACCATATTCAAGACTTCCAAAACATCGCAGAACCACGAGAGAAAAAAGAGATATTCAATTATGCCCATTCATCGCTTAGAAATGTCATTGAAAGGGCATTTGGAGTTTTGAAAATGAAGTGGCGCATATTGTTGCAAATCCCTTGCTATCCTGGTACAACGCAAACAAAGATTATAGTTGCTTGTATGGCTTTGCATAACTTCATAAGATTAAGTGGCCTCAACGATGTTGACTTTGGGCTGGTAGATCAACATGTTTCCTATGTGCCACCAGAGGCCTCAATTGATCAGCCTCAAACTGTTGATGCCCCTGATAGCGAAGATCGTGCACAGATGAATGCCTTTCGTGACTATATTGCGGGCACCTGTACAATAGGTCCTGAGGACTTGTATTTAAGTTGTATTTGCTGAGAACTTGTAATAATGTTGCTTGTGGAGGACTTGTATTTTAGATTTATTTGCTCCTAAGTTGTAATAATGTTGCTTGTGGACTGTAATAATCTATGGGTCTGTTAGTGCTTGCGGACTATTGTTGATTGCGTATTGTAATAATCTCCATTTTTCAAGACTTGTAATAATTTTTGTGATGAAGATGTGTAATTTTTGTTGCCTGAGGACTTGTAATAGCTGTTGCGAGGAAGCTGTTGTGAGTAAGACTCTTGTGTGTCATATGCATGCAATGTATAGGGATGTAGTAGCATTCATATGCATGCAATGTATAGGGATGTAGTAGCATGCATGAGACATGCAAAGCTTTGAATAAATAGGGGTAAATTTGTCTTTCACCAAACTCATTTATTGCAATGCACAGAGTTGGAATTCTGTCTTGCAAAGAGTTGGAAAAATTTGGAATGAAAACTTTCCAACCCCTAGTGGTTAGAAAAATTTAGGTTAGAAAAACTTGCAAACTAAACAAGGGCTTAGCCCCTAGGCCTCGTTTAGATTGGAAAAAATTTCAACCCGATAAATAGTACCACTTTCGTCTTATTTGGCAAATATTGTACAATCGTGGACCAACTAGACTCAAAAGATTCATCTCGTGATTTCCAACTAAACTGTGTAATTAGTTATTTTTTTACCTACATTTACTACTTTATGCATAGGTTCAAAGATTGATGTGATGGAGAGAGAGTGAAAAAAATTCAACTTTTAGGGTGCATCTAAACAAGGCTATAGACACACCTGCGACCAAGCCAACCATGGACCCTTTCCAAAAAAAAAAAAAAGCCACTGTTGGACGCCTTTACTGCTGCTGCTAGTGCAAGCTGACTGCCTTTATCTTTTCTACGGGCCCTCGCATCATATCTACGAAAAAGAAAAATAATAAGCAGAAAAAAACCCTATAGTGGGTGTGTTTGGATGAAAAAGTTTGGGTGAAAAGTTACTGTAGCACTTTTTGTTGTTATTTGGTAAAATTTGTCCAGTCATGAATTAATTAGACTCAAAAGATTCGTCTCGAACTTTACAGACAAACTATGCAATTAGTTTTTTTTACCTACATTTAATGTTTCATACATGTGTTTAAAGATTCGATGTGATGGGTGGAAGAGGAAATATTTTGGGACACCATGGCAAGTGAACGCGGCCAGTGTTACCAATTTAGATGATGTGGGAGCCTATATTTAACAATATTTCTAGAAATTTTTTGAATTCTTTACGGAGGTTTAATTCCGGACGAAGGGAGTACACTACAGCAGACTAGGAGACGATGAATCGCAGCTCTGGTCTCAAAGTTGGGGACCTCCTTGGTCTGCTCCGAGAGTTTGGCCCACAGAAGGCCTTTTTATGTCGTCAGTGGTCAGTCGCGTCTCCTTTATTAGTCTTCACCTTATCGTGGTCAGTCGCGTCTCCTCTAGGGCCTAGTTATTTCAGAATTCACCCTAAAATTCTATTATGCAAAAAGAAAATTCTCCATCACATTAAAATACCGGTACATATATGAAGTACTAAATGTAGATGAAATCAAAAACTAATTCATAATTTTATTGTACTTTGTGAGACGAACATTTTAAGCCTAATTAATCAAGATTTAGACAATTATTACCATAAAACAATAAAAATACTAGAGTGCTTGGGGTGGCGCTGTGCCAATACCATACCAGCCCGTGAGCTGCACACCCATGTGGTTGTTGCGGACTGCAATTGCAAGCGGCGCGCGCGTCTGCGAGTGAGCTGCAGACTGCAACTGGAGCAGTCTTGGCCGCAGCACACCATGGCCCCATTTGTCGAGTCCACTATTGATGCCAGTCCCCCGGCCGTACTCCAATCTCTATCTCCGACGGGATATTGCTTATGTCATCGAGGGGCACCAGCTGGCACTACAGGACTGTCGGTCTCAGTCCATTCATGTTTGCTTGCCTGAAAAGTAAGCTAAAATAAAGTATTATTCACTGATTTTTATGAGAGAAAATGCTATATCAATAATTGATAAGTCAGGCCGATAAATTTAAGCTAACAGCGCCTAGCCGCCGTTGGATTTGACCACGATGTGTTGAGCTAGCAAGCTGGCTTTCATCGTTCCTTGCGTTGCAGCGTTGGTGCCTCTCCCTCTCCGACGACGACCCCCACCCAGAACAGTGCAAAGCTGAGTGCCAGCGTCATTGAAAGGACGGCGACGACTAATTGTTGCCAGCTGCCCTGGCTTCTGCCGGTGACCGGCCGGCCGGTCAGGTCAACCTGCCTGCCTGCCCAGGAACATTGAAACTTGAAAGGTGATGCATGCATAGTTACTACTTCACATACGCTGATTCGTCAATAGGACCGCTAGACACGCGTGAATCGCTACGCCCAGATTCGGGGTGGTCGAGGTAGGTGCACGATGAAGAGTCTGACCGTTCGCCATTTGCTTTTTTTTTTTTATGGAAAGTTCGCCGTTTGCTTTGACACTGACGTGACCACCTGTGACCAAGGGGGTGTTTAGTTGGCAAAATTTTTTGGTTTCGGATACTGTAGCTTTTTATTTTATTTGGCAATTATTGTTCAATCATGGACTAATTAGGCTTAAAAGATTCGTCTCGCAATTTCACGGTGAACTGTGCAATTAGTTTTTTATTTCGTCTATATTTAATGCTTCATGCATGTGTCGCAAGATTCGATGTGATGTTTTGGGGTGAAAATTTTTAGGAACTAAACACCCCCAAGCTACCGTTGGACACCTCCGCAGCGCGTGTCCTCGACCAGCCATCCCACGTTTTTCACCTGATCATAGAGCAAGAATGAACAAGATATGAACTAAAACGAAGAAGATATGGCGAAAAGATAGTCCTCATAGTGTATGTGATTTGGAAATTTCCCTTCTATTATTTTCGTCCATCACACCCTCTTCTCATCATCCGTGTGTTCCTCTACTCTCCAGAGAATAAGAGTCATACATACCTAGTTTTACTAAGAGTAATAATTCTTGTGTCCTGTGACCTGAACTTACGACCGTGATGAATTAGAGATTAGGGTTCTAATTGGCTTATGTCCTGTTCATGATCCAAAGTCACAACTCATGCTTATACGAGTTTGAATAGCCCACATCTAACCACGTTACTAAGTCTAATTTCAAAACGTATTAGAATAAGTTCCAAAAACATATTAGAATGTATGACACAGGATATAAGTTATGTTGCAAGACACGAGCATATTTGTTGGTATAATATAGTCTAGAAAAAAAAGAAGGGGGAAAATTATAATAGGCTGCACACTGATGACCACAGCTAATCTCAAAGCTGTGGTTCTCCCTGGGCCTCTTACGAGAGTGTGGCCCACGAAGAGCCCATATCTTCTTCGGTGTTCACCTTTTCGTCAGCAGTGAGTGATCTTCTGCCTCGGACTTCCTTCAGGCCCCGTTCGCTTGAACTTATCAGTCGTACTTTTTCAGTGAAATAATAATATTTTTCTTTTACAACAAATCAGCATCAGCATAAGTCATTTTTCCAGAGCCGAACAGGGCTTCCGAGCTGAAAACATAAAAGACCATGTTCGCTTAGCTGAAAAGCCATGGCTGAAAGTACTGTTAACTGATTTATTGTGAGAGAAAAACACTATTCATTGACTGAAAAAGTACGGCTTATAAGGCAAACGAACGGGGCTAAAATTTTGCATGGAGTTAATTTCATTAAACATTGCTCCAGTATTCTTCCATCTGGGTATGTGTGCCTGATGGACCATGTGAAATGGAGGCAGTATTCCTGAATCCTTATTCCTGAAGGTGGGGTGTGTACGTAATTGAAAGTTTGAAACCCGTTAATCATCACTTCACTTGGGGTTAACCGGTAATGCGAGAAAGCCCATTGCTGGCCAGATCACCGATGATGTGTCTCTGCTAAAGTTTTCAAAAAAAAGATGTGTCTCTGCTAAAAAAAACACCCACAAACACACTGATGTGTCATCATCGTTCTTCCTGCAACCAGGCCTGGGCATGCAGAAAGCCAGCAGGGAGCCAGATCTGGGCTGTGTTCACTTGGCATGCGAATCCATAATATTTTCTCTTTTATCCATCACATCAAATTTTTAAACGTATGCATGGAGCATTAAATGTAGGTAAAAAAAATAACTAATTGTATAGTTTGTCTGTAAAGTTCGAGACGAATCTTTTAAGTCTAATTAATCCATGATTGAACAAATTTTACCAAATAACAACGAAAAATGCTACAGTAACTTTTCACCCAATTTTTCTCAACTAAACACACCCCTGATGTGTCATCATCGTTCTTCCTGTCCGGCTCGACGTCGATGGGACTGGACCGCACGAGCTGAGTGCACGCACGACGACTGACTAGCCACTCACCAGAGAGGGCGACCGGCAGGCCGGAGACTCTCTCACTAGGCACTCCGCTAGCAATTCACGCGTGTCTGGCGAATCAGGCTGTGTTCACTTCATTCCCCGTCGGTATCGAATCTTTGAACGTAGGTATGAACTATTAAATATAGATAAAAAATAACTAATTATATAGTTTGGTTGTAAATCACGAGACGAATCCTTAGAACCTAATTAGTCAATAATTAGACACTAATTACCAAATACAAACGAAAGAGTTACTGTGCTTCTAAAAATTTTACGAGCCATCTAAACACACCCTCAGACAATCAGCATATGTGAAGTAACCAGCATATGCATCACCTTTCAAGTTTCAATGTTCCTGGGCAGGCAGGTTGACCTGACCGGCCGGCCGGTCACCGGCGAATTGAAGCGAGTGCAGGTGCCGGACAGCTGGCAACAATTGGCCGCCGCCGTCCTTTCAATGTTGCCGGCACTCAGTTGTGCGGGCACCGCACGTTGCGGCCGGGTCCGGGTGGGTGGGTCTAAGGCTGTCCGCACCGGGCGACTGTAAAGCGCTCGCTACGTCATATTTGGCGTTTGCACGCCCGCACTGCACGACGCGAAATGAGCCGGCATAGCTGCGTTCGCTACAGTAACACGCTGCCTGCAGCGTCCGTGCGTGAGGGCCTCTAAAAGGGAAGGAGGAGAGAGAAAGAGAGAGGAGAAAGAGAAAGAGGGAGGGAGGGGAATAAAATATGGAATAGTGGGTATAGAGTATGGGATAGAGATAACACGGGTGCAGGAGAAATAGATATAGAGTAGAGAATCTCGATGACTAGGATAGAATATTCCTTTTTAGAGATGAAAATAGAAGTCGATGGGTGCGGATAGCCTAAGAGGGAGAGGCACCAATGCAATGCAGGCCTTGTTTAACTTTGGAGGCAGTTTGCATAGTAAGTGTCCTATCGTATTGTAGCAATTTTGTTTTTATTTGGTAATAATTGTCCAAACATTGATTAATTAGGCTTAAAATATTCGTCTCGCAACGTATAACAAAATTGTGCAATTAGTTTTTGATTTCATCTACATTTAGTACTCTATATATATGTGCTGATATTTTGATGTGATGGGAAATCTTCTTTTTGCATAGTGGAATTTGGGGTGAATTTAGGTATCTAAAAGGCCGCAAAGATAGCTCGTCGTCGTGGTCAAATCCAACGGGCAACGGCGGTTGGACTGAGACCTCGGCCGTGTTTAGTTTCCAACTTGGGGGTGTCCAAGTTGGAAGAAAAACACGGTTGTAGCACTGTAGTGTACTGTAGCATTTTCGTTTGTATTTGGTAAAAGTTATCCAAACTTTGACTAATTATGCTCAAAATGTTCGTCTCGCAAAGTACAACAAAACTGTATAATTAGTTTTAAATTTTATCTACGTTTAATACTCTATACATGTGCCGATATTTCGATGTGACGGGAAATATTGTTTTTGCATAATGAAATTTGAGGGAGAAGTTAGGACCTAAACGAGGCCGACCTCGACTCGTCACAAGCAATCCAACTCCGACAAGGTGGCTAGATTGGACTGCGGGCCCCGGCACGCCAAACGGCGATGGCGCATGCACGAGAGCTAGCCCACCCGGGCCACGGTGCGTCGCGGCGGCCGGGGCTGACTGTACCGCCGGATCGGAGGCCACGGCGGCTCGATCGCTCGCGGACGCGCCGCTTGGAGTCCAGTCCGCGTTGCACTGGCGCGCAGCTCATCAATGGCTGGTGTGTCACGTAGTGGTAGGTGCACGACGAGTCTGACTGGTTTGGTTTTTGACCCTGACCACAGACCACACCACCTGGCGATTCTCCGCCTTCCCTTTTCCTCGGACCTCGGCGCCTGCGTGTGCAACCGACTTTCCATGGCCCACGGCCCACGGTCCACGGGCTCTCGCATCATTTCTGGCCTGGGCTGCCCCCAACAAGAAAAAGCTGTGCGTGACTTGTGAGCAAAAGCATTGTAAACGCAGCAGGGACCCGCGCGAATGCCCGACGGAAAGTCTTGCAACTTTGGAAGTGGTAGTGATTGTTAAAGCTACTAGAAGATTTCTAGCTAGAACTCTTGGCCCCTTTGGCAGGGTTCTTGCATCATAAAGTAGAATTTGGCCCATAGAAAACCCATTTATATCGATCGCTCTTCACATCTCTCGAGAAAAGAAAATCCTATGGGCCTATTTTCTAATTAGTTGTCTATTTTTTAAGCTAGTCTCAGTGGGGGTTCACGTCTCAGTTTCTAAGTCTCTATGTGTTGAAAAAATAATATAGATAAGTTTCACCGTCATGAAACTCATTTCATCCCATGACATTCATGTCATGTCAGCCTATTTAATGATATGAAACTCCCATTGAGGCTGGTCTGACGACCTGTCTCGACCTTCTCTAATCTCTATCACACTACGGAGCATAGTTATTACTAGCAAGCCTAGGTGGTTGAATTGTAGATATAATACTTCCTCCATGACTCCATCCCTTTTTACTCCCCGTTTGGTAGGGCTCTACCAAATGGTTTAATAGGAGGAGTTGTTTGGAACCATTTTGAGTCATTTGGAGGAACCACAAATTGTGGTTCCTTCAAAACGGCTCCGGTTAATTTGGAGGAGCCCAAACAAGGCCTTAACTATCATTCTCGCTTTCCAAGAAATAAAATGTACTCAATTTTGACCAAATATATATAAGAAAATGTTAATATTAATAATATGTAATTAGCATCATTAGATAAATTATTGAATCTATTTTTATGATAAAATTATTTGGAGATACAAACTTTGCTAATATTTTCTACAAACATATATAATCAACCGTAAGAATGTTTGGCCATAACGTTTCCCATAGTTAAATAGGGGTCAGAGGAAGTAGTAGTTAAATATGCTATTTTACCACACGATTTTACATCTTTATGATCTTAATAACTAAAGGCGTTTTTTTATTCTAGCTTTATAGTCAATAGAGTCTACGTTCCTATGATTTTGTAGCTACAATTTTAACTAAAGCTCTCCGATTGGACTTAGAATCTACTATTTTTAGTAATATATACAGTGCGTTGTAGACTCAAAACAACGCACAGTCAGCTGCCACGTGTTCGTTCGTTCGTTTGTTGGGCTCATATTTGTTTGATCTTAGTTGAAGCTCACTAATCGTCATGTTAATTGCATGATTTGTTCTTTTAATTTGTAGAAACTTTTAGTGCCCCCTCATACATGTTCGCTTGAGATTATCAACCAAATCAGTCAGCCAGCCAGCAGTCTTTTTCTCTAAAAAAAAATCAGTCAGCAATACTTTCAGCCAGCCAGATCAGCCCAAGCGAACAAGTTATTTGTTCCACCTGAACTATAGGTTCTCTTTGTTTCGGGTATACAAATATCCTGATCAAATAACTCTAAACTTTTAATCACTTTGTTAATTACTGTAGAACGTAACATGCATAAAATCTATCTATGCACTTTCCTTTTCTTTTTTTTCTTCCAAATTGAATGGTTCTTTATTGTATTGTATCCCTTCTTGGATACATATTACTTCCTCCATTCTAGATAATTTGCTATGCACACGCTACGTCTCTATAGTTATCCATAAAAGCGAAAATGGCCAAGGGCGGAGTATTAATTATTGTATCAGCATACACAAATTTGGGCCTGGTTTAGATGCGAAAAGTTTTTGGTGAAAATATCACATCGGATGTTCCGTGCGATGTCGGAAGGAGTTTTCGGATACTAATAAAAAAATAATTACATAGTTTGCCTGGCCGCGAAACGAATTTATTAAGCCTAATTAACCCATCATTAGCACATTTGTTACTGTAGCACTTTAGTGTCAAATCACAGACTAATTAGGCTCAAAACGTTCGTCTCGCAATTTCCAACCAAACTGAACAATTAATTTTTTTTTGTCTATATTTAATGCTCCATATATGTGTCGCAAAATTCGTCACGGTAGTTTCCGTGAAATGGAGGGAGTATTCACGAAGGTGGGGTGTGTACGTAATCATCACTTCATCGGGGTTAACTGCTAGTGTCAGACTGTCAGTGACCAGCTGCTGGGCCCAGATGCGAGAAACTGAGAAAGCCCATTGCTGGCCATGGGTGATCAGTGGCGATGTGTCGTCGTCCTTCAACGGCGGCTAGGCGTTGTTCGCTTAAATTTATCGGCCTAACTTATCAGTTGTTGGTATAGCATTTTCTTTCATAACAAATCAATGAATAATATTTTATTTCAGCTTGACTTTTCAGTGAACCAAACATAAATGAATTGAGACCGACAGTCCTGTAGTGCCAGCTGGTGCCCCTCGACGGCACAAGCAATATCCCGTCGGAGATAGAGATTGGAGTACGGCCGGGGGACTGGCATCAATAGTGGTAGGTGCATGCCCTGGCACGACAAATGGCAACGGCCGGGTGGCACATGAGAGCTAGCCCACAGCGGCTGGGCCACGGTGCGCTGTGGCCGGGACTGCTCCGGCGGGATGCCACTGCGGTCTGCGGCTCGCTCGCAGACGCGTGCGCCGCTTGCAAATTGCAATTGTAGTCCACAACAACCACATGGGTGCGCAGCTCACGGGCTAGTATGGTATTGGCATGGTAGTGGTAGGTGCACGACGAAGAGTCTGACCGTTCGCCATTTGCTTGTTTTTTAATGGAAAGTTTGCCGTTTGCTTTGACACTGACCTGACCACTTGGCGGTTCTTCAGTGCCTCCGGCCTCCGCATCACTGTCCCCCGACACATCTGCGACGGTCCTGTTCATCTGGCTTATAATCCGTCTTATTCAGCTTGTTTTTTCAGTTGAAATAATATTTTTCTCTCACAAAAAATCAGCCAACAGTGTTTTTCAGCCGGCTTATAATTCCAGCCGAACGTGGCCCAAGCCACCGTTGGACACCTCCACAGCGCGTGTCCTCGACCAGCCATCCCACGTTTTTCACCTGATCATAGAGTAAGAATGAACAAGATACAAACTAAAACGAAGAAGATACGCCGAAAAGATAGTCCTCATAGTGTATGTGATTTGGAAATTTCCCTTCTATTATTTTCGTCCATCACACCCTCTTCTCATCATCCGTGTGTTCCTCTATTCTCCAGAGAATAAGAGTCATACATACCTAGTTTCACTAAAAGTAATAATTCTTGTGTCCTGTGACTTGAACTTACGACCGTGATGAATTAGAGATTAGGGTTCTAATTGGCTTATGTCCTGTTCGTGATCCAAAGCCACAACTCATGCTTATACGAGTTTGAATAGCCCACCTCTAACCACGTTACTAAGTCTAATTTCAAAACGTATTAGAATAAGTTCCAAAAACATATTAGAATGTATGACACACGATATAAGTTATGTTGTAAGACACGGGCATATTTGTTGGTATAATATAATTTATAAAAAGAAGGGGGGAAAATTAGGCGGTAGGCTGCACACTGATGACCGCAGCTGATCTCAAAGCTGTGGTTCTCCCTGGGCCTCTTATGAGAGTGTGGCCCACAAAGAGCCCACATCTACTTCGGTGTTCACCTTTTCGTCAGCAGTGAGTGATCTTCTGCCTCAGACATCCTTTAGGCTCTGTTCGTTTGAACTTATCAGCCGTGCTTTTTTTAGCAAAATAATATTATTTTTCTCTTACAACAAATCAGCATCAGCATTAACATCAGCATAAGCCATTTTTCCAGCTAGCCGAACAGGGCTTCCAAGTTGAAAACATAAAAGGCCCTGTCCGCTTGGCTAAAAAGTCATGGCTGAAAGTACTGTTCGCTGATTTGTTGTGAGAGAAAAACATTGTTTGTTGGCCGAAAAAGTACGGCTAATAAGACCAGCGAACGGGGCTACAATTTTGCATGGAGTTAAGGGCCTGTTTAGTTGAATTTTTTTTTGCAAAATGACACTGTAGCAAATTTCGTTGTTATTTAGCAATTAGTGTCCAATCATGGTTTAATTAGGCTTAAAAGATTCGTCTCGTCCATTTCGTCTAAACTGTGTAATTAGTTTTATTTTTTTATCTATATTTAATGCTTCATGCATGTGTCAAAGATTCGATGTGACGGAGAATCTGAAAAATTTTGCAAAATTTATTGGGAACTAAACAGAGCCTAATTTCATTAAACATTACTCAAGTATTCTTCCTTCTGGGTATGTGTGCCTGATGGACCATGTGAAATGGAGGCAGTATTCCTGAATCCTGATTCCTGAAGGTGGGGTGTGTGCGTAATTATTTTTTTTGAGGGGAGGGAAGTTTGAAACCCGTTATTCATCACTTCACTTGGGGTTAACTGGTAATGTCAGACTGTCAGTGACCAGCTGCTGGGCCCAGATGCGAGAAAGCCCATTGCTGGCCAGATCACTGATGATGTGTCTCTGCTCAAAAAAAAAAACACCCACACACACTGATGTGTCATCATCGTTCTTCCTGCAACCCGGCACGGACATGCAGAAAGCCAGCAGGGACCCAGATCTGTGTACTATGTGCTAGCACTCCGGCTCGACGTCGATGGGACTGGACCGCACGAGCTGAGTGCACGCACGACGACTGACTAGCCACTCACCGGAGAGGGCGGCCGGCAGGCCGGAGACTCTCTCACGCGCGTCTGGCGGTCCTATTGACGAATCAGGCAATCAGCATATGTGAAGTAAACAGCATATGCATCACATTTCAAGTTTCAATGTTCCTGGGCAGGGAGGCAGGTTGACCTGAGGCCGTTCGATGACTGCTGATTCTGCTGATATGCTCAAACAAACATGGTGCTGACCGGCCGGCCGGTCACCGGCGAATTGAAGCGAGTGCAGGTGCCGGACAGCTGGCAACAATTGGCCGCCGCCGTCCTTTCAATGTTGCCGGCACTCAGTTGTGCGGGCACCGCACGTTGCGGCCGGGTCCGGGTGGGTGGGTCTAAGAGGGAGAGGCACCAGTGCAATGCAATTGCAATGCAAAGATAGGTCGTCGTCGTGGTCAAATCCAACGGGCAACGGTGGCCGGGACTGTACCGCCGTATCGGAGGCCACTGCGGCTCGATCGCTCGCGAACGCCGCATTGCATTTGTGCGCCGTGCGCGGCTGGTGTGTCACACCGTTGTAGAGTGGTAGGTGCATGACCGGTTTGGTTTGACCCTGACCAGTGACCACACACACGACCTGTCGATTCTCCGCCCTCCCTTTTCCTAGGACCACGGCGCCTGCGTGTGCAACCAACTTTCCATGGCCCACGGCCCATGGTCCACGGGCTCTCGCATCATTTCTTGCCTGGGCTGCCCCCAACAAGAAAAAGTTGTGTGTGACTTGTGAGCAAAAGCACTGTAAACGCAGCAGGGACCGGAGCGAATGCCCGACGGAAGGTTTTGCAACTTTGGAAGTGGTACTAGAAGATTTTTAGCTAGAACTCTTGGCCCCCTTTGGCAGGGTTCTCGCATCATAAAGTAGAGTTTGGCCCATAAAAAACCCATTTATATCGTTCGTCTATCGCTCTTCACCTCTCTCGAGAAAAAAAGTTCCTATGGGCCCATTTCCTAGTTAGTTGTCTATTTTTTAAGCTAGTTTCAGTAGGGGTTCATGTCTCAGTTTCTAAGTCTCCATGTGTTGAAAAAATAATATAGATAAGTTTCACCGTCATGAAACTCATTTCATCCCATGACATTCATGTTAGCCTATTTAATGCCATGAAACTCTCATTGAGACTGGTCTGATGACCTATCCCGACCTTCTCTAATCTCTACCACACTACAGAGCATAGTTATTACTAGCAAGCCTGGGTGGTTGAATTGTAGATATAATACTTCCTCCATTACTTCATCCCTTTTTACTCCCCGTTTGGTAGGGCTCTACCAAACGGTTTAACAGGAGGAGTTGTTCGGAACCATTTTGAGTCATTTGGAGGAACCACAAATTATGGCTCCACCAAATCGGCTCCCGCTAATTTGGAGGAGCCCAAACAAGGCCTTAATTGTCATTCTCGTTCCAAGAAATAAAATGTACTCAATTTTGACCAAATATATACAAGAAAATGTTAATATTTATAACATGTAATTAGTATCATTAGATAAATCATTGAATCTATTTTTATGATAAACTTATTTGGAGATACAAACTTTGCTAATATTTTCTACAAACATATATAATCAAACATAAGAATGTTTGGCCATAACATTTCCCATAGTTAAATAGGGGTCAGAGGAAGTAGTTGTTAAATATGCTATTTTACCACACGATTTTACATCTTTATGATCTTAATAACTAAGGCGTTTTTTTATTCTAGCATTATAGTCAATAGAGTCTACGTTCCTATGATTTTGTAGCTACAATTTTACCTAAGGCCTCGTTTAGATGCCAAATTTGGCAACCAAAATTTGCATAGTAAGTGTCCTGTCACACTGTAGCAATTTTGTTTTTATTTAGTAATAATTGTCCAAATATTGATTAATTAGGCTTAAAATATTCGTCTCGTAAAGTACAACAAAACTGTGCAATTAGTTTTTGATTTCATCTACATTTAGTACTCCATATATATGCCAACATTTTGATGTGATGGGGAATCTTCTTTTTGCATAGTAAAATTTGGGGATGAATTTGGGTATCTAAACAAGGCCTAAAGCTCTCCGATTGGACTTAGAATCTACTATTTTTAGTAATATATACAGTGCGTTGTAGACCCATTGTCTCCCTCCGTACACTCAAAACAACGCACAGTTAGCTGCCACGTGTTCGTTCGTTCGTTTGTTGGGCTCATATTTGTTTGATCTTAGTCGAAACTCACTAATCGTCATGTTAATTGCATGATTTGTTCTTTTAATTTGTAGAAACTTTTAGTGCCCCCTCATGCCTGTTCGCTTGAGATTATCAACCAAATCAGTCAGCCAGCCAGCAGTGTTTTTCTCTAAAAAAAACAGCCAGCAGTACTTTCAACCAGCCAGATCAGCTCAAGTGAACAGGCTGTTTGTTCCACCTGAACTATAGGTTCTCTTTGTTTCGGGTATACAAATATCCTGATCAAATAACTCTGAACTTTTAATCACTTTGTTAATTACTGTAGAACGTAACATGCATAAAATCTATCTATGCACTTTTCTTTTCTTTTTTTCTTCTTCCAAATTGAATGGTTCTTTATTGTATTGTATCCCCTCTTGGATACATGTTACTTCCTCCATTCTAGATAATTTGCTATGCACACGCTACGTCTATATAGTTATCCAGAAAAGCGAAAATGGCCGAGGGCGGAGTATTGATTATTGTATCAGCAAACACAAATTTGGGCCTTGTTTAGATGCGAAAAGTTTTTTTTTGTTGAAAATGTCACATCAGATGTTCCGTGCGATGTCGGAAGGGGTTTTCGGATACGAATAAAAAAACTAATCACATAGCTTGCCAGTAAACCGCGAGACGAATTTATTAAGCCTAATTAATCCATCATTAGCACATTTGTTACTGTAGCACTTTAGTGTCAAATTACGAACTAATTAGGCTTAAAACGTTCGTCTCGCAATTTTCAACCAAACTATATAATTATTTTTTTTATCTATATTTATGCATGTGCTGAAAGATTCGTTACGGTAGTTTTCGTGAAATGGAGGGAGTATTCACGAAGGTGGGGGTGTGTACGTAATCATCACTTCATGGGGTTAACTGCTAGTGTCAGACTGTCAGTGACCAGCTGCTGGGCCCAGATGCGAGAAACTGAGAAAGCCCACTGCTGGCCATGGGTGATCACTGGCGATGTGTCGTCGTCCTTCAACCCGGACACACAGAACGCCAGGGGCCCAGATCTGATGTGTCTGTGATGATTTAATACTAACTGAAGCTCTAAAGCAAGCGAAGGAAGCGAGGCGAGCAAGGAGGCACCTTGAGCTTGCAGATTTGCTCCGGAAAAGGAAGCTGGGGAAGAGAGCAAGGAATGAAGCGGAGATACCAAACCCTTCCCTCCCCGAACCTTAACCATACTTCCCTCTGCTTTGCCGGTTTGCCCCCATGCCACTCCTCCAGTATTAATCCCTTCCATCCCGGCCCAGCAGCGCCGGAGTGAGCAGCAATGTCCAGCAGCACAGAGCCAGCCCGCGGTCCCTATTATGCCTCTGCCGCCGCCGCTCCAGCCGCCGACGGCGTCGAGGCGCCGACGCAGCACTACAAGAGGCGGAACGGGCACCAGATCCTGCAAGAGAAGCGGCCCCGGAGCTCCGGGCTGGTGTGGGCGCTGGTGATCCTGTGCACGGTGCTGGCCATCGGCGTGATCGTGACGGGCGCCACCGTGTTCGCCGTGTACCTGCTGTACAAGCCCAAGACGCCGTACCTGCTGGTCTCCGACGCGCGGCTGGAGAGGCTGGTGTACGACCAGTCGGGCACCATCCGGGACCTGCAGCTGGCGCTCACGGTGCTGGCGGAGAACTCCAACTCCAAGACCGACGCCACCTTCTCCCGCGTCAACCTCGCCGTCGGCTTCCGCGGCGCCGAGGTGGCGCTGCTGCGGGCCGGCACCTTCGCCGTGCCGCGCCGCAGCTCCTTCCCGCTCCGGTACCACGTGGTGTCGGCGGGGCGGCAGCTCAGCCCCCAAGGGATGGAGGCCATGGCCGGCGCGCTCCGCGCGGGCGTCGTGCCGCTCGACCTCTTCGGCAAGGCGCGCACCACCTGGAAAGTCGGCATCTTCGCCTCGCTCCAGTTCTGGACCCGCATCTCCTGCCGCTTCCTCTTCAACTACCCCGGCAACGGCACCGCCCTGCCCATCGATTGCCGCTCCAAGTCGCCGTAGCGTCCCCTCTCCGCTCCAGCCATTGTTCCTCTGCCTCTGCCTGCAGTCTCCTCTGCAGCTCCGCATTTGTTCTGCCATTGTGCCGCAACCAACACAATTTGACAGATGCTTATGTCAAGGCACCATTCTTGTACAGACCAAAACAAAAATAATGCTGGTATGGTACAGTACATAGATTGATAGATACTCCTATTGTGCAGGAACACACACTTCGTATAATCTTCCTATAATCTTATCATTATTATGTATACGTATGCTTCAGTTTTCGTCCTATATTATTATTAATTATCGAATTAGTTCACTTTGGTGCCACCGACTTGTGAATTGTAATGAGAAATGTATATACCAAATTTCGTGAGCATTACTGATTTTCTGTAATTTGTAATCAAATTCTGAGAGGATTATGTAATCTCATCCACCTCTCTCTCTCTCTCTCTGTTTTTACTTTTTTTCTTTCTTGTGATGACGAGGGGAAATTAGTTTGGGCTTCACGTAGTTGCCGTTGGGCCGGGCTTCTATGGACAACACATATCGGGTGACATGGGCCGATACATAAAGCCCAATAATGATAACCCAGCTAATCGGGCGAGTCAACGGTCAACCAACCAAATGGGCAGTCACACTCGCACACGAGACACGGCACGAGCGGACGAGCCGTTCCGGTGCGGGTGTGTGGCGGCGGAATTCGCGGGAGGAATGGCTGGCCGGCGGGAGCCCAGATCTCCCTCAATCATGCATCGACCCTCCATGGCGCCATCCGAGGATGGAATTATCTCTGTTGTCATCCACCACTCACCGCTGGCGGGGGGCTGATGAGATGAGCGGGGATCCCCGCCTCCGCCGACGTGGACTCGCTGCCAGCCCCGCCCCGCAACGCGACGAACGAGAACGACGACGGGAGTGTCCGCGCCCGCCCGCGCGGTGCACCGAACGTGGCGCCCCACTTGTCGCGCTCTTCGGCGCGGGGCGCCGTGAGCCGTCTACTTAACCGCCCCGGCCGCGCGCGGAGTTGGGAGAAGGCGGTTCGAGTCCGTTCCAGACACGGCAATGAAGCCCGGGTCTCTAGATTACGGCTGCAGCCCGGCAGCTGCGGCGGCGGCGGGGTGCGCCGGCTGGGCGTGGAGACCGAGGCCGAGGCCGCACGGGGGCGGGAGGGCAGCACGGGTGTCGCCCAAGTGCTCCCACTCGGCGTCATCGTCGGCGGCGGCGGCGGCGGGAGCGGTGCACTCGGAGCACCGCCGCCGCGGGGCGCTGCTCCGCCCGGTGGAGCAGCCCGGCACGGGGTACGCGTCGGAGCTGGAGGCGCGGATCGAGAAGGTCATCTTCGCCTGCCGCTTCATGACCTTCCTCGGCATCGGTGGCTTGCTCCTCGGCTCCGTCCCTTGTTTCCTCAAGGTGTTCTCTCGCTTCATTGATTGATTCGAGCATACGGGCTTTATCTCGCCTTAATTCGTGAACTGAAGCTTCGGATTCTGCAGGGAAGCGTTCATGTGATGAATGCCTTCGTCGAGTACTACCTGCACGGCGGAGGGAAGCTCATCCTCATGCTGCTGGAAGCCATTGGTAACCAAATCCACTCACCTGATGCTTGTTCCATACCTAAAATAAAAGCACTGTTATGTGGCTAACCACTGTAACCCTTAACTTAATGCCACAATGTACAATTCTACTACGATATCATTGCCGCATGCTCAAATCTGTTCTAACAATGGGCCTAATGGCTTTCTGTTGTGCATTGCCTGTTTCACATCCAGAAATGTTTCTCATTGGAACGGTCACGTTTGTCTTGGGGATAGGCTTGTACGAGTTCTTCATCAGTACCATAGACTCCTCTTACGGGTCCAACCTCTTCGGCCTGTTCAGCCTTCCGGTTGGTTCACATGCACATCCCTATCAGTGATACTCCTGAGGCAGCAAAGAATTGCAGTCAATCGCGGTTTCTTGACCTCTCTGTTTCTGTCTGTAGGACCGGCCCAAGTGGCTTGAAATCAAGTCGCTAAATGATCTTAAGACAAAGCTGGGTCATGTCATTGTCCTGGTTCTACTGGTTGGCATCTTCGAGAAGAGCAAGAGGGTGACCATTACATCCTGTGCTGACCTCTTATGCTTTGCTGGAACGATTTTCCTATCTTCAGTTTGCCTCTACCTACTTTCCAAGCTCCATACCACCAAATGAGGCAGCCATGCCTGAAATAAGAGTGTGTGTATATAAGTGATAGGACTGTTCTGTTTCTGTGCAAGGTTGTGTTCGTGTAGTAAATAATTAGGAAGTGGGGAGATACAGATTTCCCATGTACTCATGTATGGCTAGGGAGTTTCAGGACAGTGTTTTTCTAGCCCTAGCTCATGCTTTGTACTATGAAATACACCTAGTCCTTTAGACACAACCACACTACATTGAGTATCATCCTGTATGTGTAGCTCGATGTAATGCAATCAATAACTGATATTCTCTTGAGCAAACTTATTTCAGTTTTGTTTTTAGTATGGGTGCTTTTGAAGAGACCTTCACTACTTCATAAAGGAAGAACTGACTGGTTAATTGGTTTTTGATAGAAAGAAGGGCACATATTGATGTCTTCTCTGTTTTATGAACAGATTTGAAGGGAGCAACCATATATTTCCCTTTTTCTCATCCACATATTTGGTGATATGGAAATGTTCATACATTATCCGTCTTTGGTAGGCTGTTATTGTTATATTTAAGCACGTGCCCCAGTTAAACCTTGTCAATATGACGGTGATCCATACTATATTTGATGAATGGAGGTTCCTTGTATGATGGTACCACATGAGGTTTATTCTTGTGCTGCAGCTAGCTTGTGAATGAACTGAAACACATAATCTTAGTGCATATATAACCATTGTCATGTATTAAGTGATAAATTTATGACTTCATTTATTCAAGACAACATTATGAAGCATTTCTGCGCTGATATTCTTACAATAAATAAGATCAAGGAACCTAGACTGTGTACTATGTAATATCATTTTTAACAGTTTGATGAGGAACTACTACTACTACTACTACAATTGGTGCTCCAGTTCTACGACTTCTTTCAAATTAAACCAAGCGTCCACACATATCTTGTGTATGTGGGTATCAAATGCTTGCTTGAGGTCTGTTTCTGATCTTAAGTACTTATTTACAATTTCTCTCACAATTCAATATTTTGATATTTTCTAGTTGGATGCATCAATGCATTCTTGAATACCGCATGGCACCTTTGCCTAACATGACTTGGTATTTAGCATTTGCCTTACTCTCAAAAAGGAAAATCACTGAGGAACAAGAATGTTGTGGCAGAATGATGGAACTTCATGCTTTATGACCTTTGGTCAAGTTTACAGCACTTTTTTCTTGGGGTCATTGAATGAAGGACATGAATAAATGCAGATATGTTCTATTGTGCTTGTGCCACAAAGGATGATGGAACCTCAAATAAATTATATTGATGAGTTCCAGCCAACCAATGGGACGCAATAATGTTCCAAAACAAAAAAAAGACTTTGAAGTGCCTTTCCAAATCAAAATCAAAGTTCCAGGAATCCTAGAAAAATATCCTCCCACAGCGGTGGGACAGTTTCTGGTGGCGCAATGCCTTGCATATAGTTGTTTTTAGCTTTGAACATTAGCTACTGCGTACACTTTTCCATATGCAGTGAGGAGCAACAAAACTAGAAGCCCCAACTTGCTTTTGCTTCCCCCACCCATTGTCCTGATAAGTTCTAATAGGTCATGGTCTGAATTTAGTCGGAACATGGAAGATATTGATACTTAAAGTTTCCAACTTGCATTCTTAATTTGGCTTCGATGATACATATTTAGTACTTATCCTTATTAACTTTGTGCTGCCAAAATGTGGACGGTAGTATTTGCTAGTTTTAGTACAGTTTTATCAGCATGAAAGTGTTACACTTTGTATTTCTAGTTTGCAACTTGCATAGGTGTATGCTTCATTTTGCAACTTGCATACTTAAATGAGACTTCCATGATATATTAGCTCTTGCAAGTTGGTGCAGACAAAATGACCATGGGGTGTTACTTCTAATTTTAGTACAAGTGGTTCATCTAGTGTGGTGAGCAGATGTTTCAGTAGAATAACTGATTATCATGTACACAGATTATCCAAAACTGTGTCCTCAGTCCTCGGTAATCCTTTCCTTGGTAACTTTTTTAGAACTGCTAGTTTGGTTGATTGATTAATGTCAGCGGAAAAAAAAACTATAAATGAACTTACATGAAAGCTTACCTGTCAGGCTGTCACTTGGTTCACCCATAATAGATGCATATTCGAGCAGTTTTTATTTTATATTATAAATATCACTGTATAAAGTATGTATTCAGGCAGGTGAAGCTTAGATATATTTCTTAGAATAAAACCGTATTAGGAAAAGGTGTTCCCCTGGCGTAGGATTTGTAAAAAAAGAAAAGGTACTGGTATCCAAATGCTAAACAATTGGCTGGCGATTGTTGTGGTCCTCCCATTACTCATCTCCTTTTAAAGTACACCTTTTGAACTAAATTAGTGATACAACTTACAACCTGCGTATATAAAGAGGGGAAGCTGGCTCAAGAGGTGAGGCAGTCTTAGCTGTGAGTAGCTGCAAGTAACTTGTCTACCGAGTTCTCAGCCGCTTAATCCCACTCCAAACTAGCAACCACCATATTTTTCCTTGTAAACTTCATGGCCATTTCGTCGAAAATCATTGTTGTGTTCATGTTGCTTCTCAGTGCTATGTTCTTGTTGCAGCTCTCTGCGCCAGTTCATGCTAGGAAGCTGGAAGTGATGATGAGGGCACCTATCAGCAGAGTGCAACCTCCAAGCACCGGAAGGAGTGTTCTGCAGGAGCCTGCTACTCAGACCGAGTCTACCACTCCAGGTCATAGCCCCAGCATTGGCCATAACAGTCCTCCGAATTGAAATGCTCTCTGCATGAAGTCATCTGTATCTGTAATCTGTACCCCGAGTATCTGAAGCTTATGTGGTGTTCCTTGAGATCCTATGGTTTGTTTAACTTTAAAGGCATAAGGCATGCCATGGAGGCAACCTGAGTTTTTTGTTTCTTTCCTTTTGGATCCACCACCAGTAAAACCTGAGCGTGCATGCATGCATGCTTTGATGCTTTATTTTTCCACTTTTGTGTGAAAGACTTACTAAACATGAGGAGGTGTAGCCGTGTCTCTTTTGTAAGCTGTTACTCGATGCTGTAAACTTGAGGAGGTGTACTGTAACCTGATCTTGTTTAATTAAAGTTTTCCTGCCTCGATGAAATAGTTTTGCTTGTATATTTGTGTGTGCAATTTGATCTACCTTTGTGTATCATCCGTTTGAATAATCAACAAATTTGTGCCATTCAAACAGGAAAACACCTAGAATAATTACAATTCTGTTCTACATGCCTTTTCCTTATTTATGCCATGTCAT
Source organism: Saccharum spontaneum (assembly GCA_022457205.1). Classification (NCBI taxonomy): domain Eukaryota; kingdom Viridiplantae; phylum Streptophyta; class Magnoliopsida; order Poales; family Poaceae; genus Saccharum; species Saccharum spontaneum. Next base: position 55,136,174 of record CM039617.1, on the reverse strand, counting down.
GTCTTCGTCCTTTGTTGCATCTGTTCTTTAGAGATTAAATATTGATTATTGTCTAATTTTTTAAGACATACTATTCTTTCCTGTATTTTCCTATGGTCATCAAAGACTGTTTCATACAAAATTTTCAATCCTCTGTTTCTTCATGTATTCCTATCATATTCCTGTGTTTTTTCTATTCCTGCATTGTTGAATTCTTGCGTTCCAAAGATGTCTCTAAAAGTAAGTAGAAATTAAAAAAAAGGAAGAGAAAAACATTATCGATATTTTGTTTTTATCAGAAGGGACTGTTTTACTAAACGTTTCAACAAACAGGTTTCACTTCACTTATGGAGCTTTTCGTGGAGCCAAAGCTAAAAAACATGTTTCAGCGTGAAGCGGAGCTATACAAACGGGATCTAAATATTTAGAGCACGTCTACAGGTGGTTCCACATATTTTTGCGAAAAACAACAACAATGCATCCTGTGGTTTTATTCAGGATTATAGCCTTTGCGACATAATAAAATCAGTTTTGATAATTCATTATCTTATTTTGACAAAAGAAATCTATATAATTATGAATCGTTAGAATTAGTGTTTTTGTTTCTTCCGTTGCAACGCATGGGCTTATTTGCTAGTCCTTATTAACTTTGTGCTGCCAAAATGTGGGCGGTAGTATTTGCTAGTTTTAGTACAATTTTATCAGCATGAAAGTGTTACACTTTGTATTTCTAGTTTGCAACTTGCATAGGTGTATGCTTCATTTTGCAACTTGCATACTTAAATGAGACTTCCATGATATATTAGCTCTTGCAAGTTGGTGCAGACAAAATGTGGACCATGGGGTGTTACTTCTAATTATAGTACAAGTGGTTCAGCTAGTGTGGTGAGCAGATGTTTCCGTAGAATAACTGATTATATCGTGTAAACAGATTATCCAAAACTGTGTCCTCAGTCCTCGGTAATCCTTTCCTTGGTAACTTTTTTAGAACTGCTAGTTTGGTTGAATGATTAATGTCGGCGGAAAAAACTACTCCCTCCATCCCAAATTATAAGGCATTCCAAGAATCTTGGAGAGTCAACGGATTTCAAGTTTGACCAAATTTATATGATAAGATAATAATATTTATGACATCAATTAAGTATCATTACATTCTTCATTAATTATATTTTCATAGTATACCTATTTGATGTTATAAATTTTTGTAATTTTTTCTATAATTTTGGTCAAACTTAAGATGTTTTGACTCTCCAAGATTCTTTGAATGGAGGGAGTATAAATGAACTTACATGAAAGCTTACCTGTCAGGCTGTCACTCGGTTCACCCATAATAGATGCATATTCCAGCAGTTTTTATTTTATATTATAAATATCACTGTATAAAGTATGTATTCAGGCAGGTGAAGCTTAGAAATATTTCTTAGAATAAAACCGTATTAGGAAAAGGTGTTCCCCTGGCGTAGGTTTTGTAAAAAAAAAAAGTACTTGGTATCTAAATGCTAAACAATTGGCTGGCGATTGTTGTGGTCCTCCCATTACTCATCTCCTTTTAAAGTACACCTTTTGAACTAAATCAGTGATACAACTTACAACCTGCGTATATAAAGAGGGGAGCTGGCTCAAGAGGTGAGGCAGTCTTAGCTGTGAGTAGCTGCGAGTTCTCAGCCCCTTAATCCCACTCCAAACTAGCAACCACCATATTTTTCCTTGTAAACTTCATGGCCATTTCGTCGAAAATCATTGTTGTGTTCATGTTGCTTCTCAGTGCTATCTTCTTGGTGCAGCTCTCTGCGCCAGCTCATGCTAGGAAGCTGGAAGTGATGAAGAGGGCACCTATCAGCAGAGTGCAACCTCCAAGCACCGGAAGGAGTGTTCTGCAGGAGCCTGCTACTCAGACCGAGTCTACCACTCCAGGTCATAGCCCCAGCATTGGCCATAACAGTCCTCCGAATTGAAATGCTCTCTACATGAAGCCATCTGTATCTGTAATCTGTACCCCGAGTATCTGAAGCTTATGTGGTGTTCCTTGAGACCCTATGGTTTGTTTAACTTTAAAGGCATAATAAGGGCATGCCATGGAGGCAACCTGAGTTTTTGTTTCTTTCCTTTTAGATCCACCACCAGTAAAACCTGAGCGTGCATGCATGCATGCTTTCATGCTTTATTTTTCCACTTTTGTGCGAAAGACTTACTAAACATGAGGAGGTGTAGCCGTGTCTCTTTTGTAAGCTGTTACTCGATGCTGTAAACTTGAGGAGGTGTACTGTAACCTGATCTTGTTTAATTAAAGTTTTCCTGCACGATGAAATAGCTTTGCTTGTATATTTGTGTGTGCAATTTGATCTACCTTTGTGTATCATTCGTTTGAATAATCATCAAATTTGTGCCATTCAAACAGGAAAACACCTAGAATAATTACAATTCTGTTCTACATGCCTTTTCCTTATCTATGCCATGTCATGTTTTTGTCCTTTGTTGCATCTGCATGGGCTTCCCCAACGTGCCATGTTTGCGTGCTGCCCCAACCTTCACCTCTGCATCAAGATTCCATGTCACTTAGTTTGATGGTCTCATCAGATGGTCACAGTACAGTGCCCATACCTAACACACAACAAACGAAAATGCTCAAGAATGCATTTTGACAGAGAGAATGATACCTTGAGAGAAGAGAAAAGAGAAAAAGTGTCGCATGCAAGCCCCCCCTTCCTCTGCAAACGCAAGACAACGAGACATTAGGAAATATGCATGTATGAATGAATGTCAGTCTTTCTCCTCCTCCTTCTTCTTCTTCTTTTGACAATTTTTTTTTCTTCTTCTTACAAACGTGGAGCCTAGCTTAGTTTGGAGCTGATGCCTATACATGCCTGTCTTGTGCGTGCCCTTAGCCACCTGGCACTGGCGGAGCTATAAACTTTAAGAGCCCGAACGATTCTTATTGTGCATAAATATTTGTCTAAAAATATATAATATTTCTCTACAATACAAAGAATTTTTTTTCCTTTGCGCTTTGTCAACGAGCCCAGGCAGGCTCCGCCAGTGCCGCCTAGGGCCTGTTTATTTCCCAAAATTTTGCAATTTTTTTCAAGATTTCCCGTCATATCGAATCTTTGGACGCATGCATGAAGCATTAAATATAGATAAAAAATAAAACTAATTACATAGTTTAGACGAAATTCACGAGCCGAATCTTTTAAGCCTATTTAGACCATGATTGACACTAATTGCCAAATAACAATGAAAGTGCTACAGTACCATTTCCTAAAAAAATTCGCGAACTAAATAAGACCCTAGCATGTTCTCCAAAGTCCAAAGTAAGATGCCGATATCTGTATGCAAAAATCCTGTTGTAAGCCTGCCAAAAGAAAAGAAGAGTTAGGTTTGTATCCGTAGTTGCTTTTATTGTATTCCTTTTTGAACGAATACTACACATGGTACTGAAGTATGATGCCGTTCAAAACTAATTTTTCACTAAAAAAATTATTTCATTAAAGGATTTCAAATTAATTAGTTTGTTCTAAGTGTCATATACTTTCTCTGTCCAGTAAAAAATGCAACTACGAGTTACGTGTCGGTAAAAGTAGTCCACGTTTGATCAAGTTTTTAGTGAATAATATTCGCACTTATGACTCCAAATTTATTTATTATGAAAATACATTTCGTAATTAATCTAACGGTATTTATTTGATATCATAAATATTAATACTTTTTATCTATAATTAGTCAAACTTAAGATTCTAAAACGTGACACTGTGCTGGAATTGCATTCTTTCCTGAACGGAGAGAGTATATACTTAAAAACAGTCATGTTTTCTTGACTAAAGGGAGTACCATGAACAAGAATGCAAAAACAACAGCTCAAGGTCATCATAGTCACAAAACAAAAGATGTGCATAAAAGAGCGTAGTGATTATGAATGAATCTCCTGAACGACGAGCGGTCCAATGATTATCCGTACTATGATATTGGGGCCAAATAAAGCAAAGCATGCGGTCGGAATGATGGTAGTGATTATGAGAGCAGCCGCAATGGGTAGAGTCAGTTACTAACTCTAAGCCAACTTCTCCAATAATATTAATTTTTAGCACATAACTTTTAACATGGCTGGTCCCACGTGATACTCTCAAATAACCTTAAAATATGTGCAAGAGCTTAGCTTTTGATCAAGCACTACTACAATAAACTTAATGGAGGCGGGCGCTTTTTATTTTCTGAGGCGAGCAAAGGTAACCGTCTCCATCCAAAGGTCACGGTTAATCCATGAACTATGGTAGCGGTTGCCTTGCCCGCCTTGGTGCCTTACAAATGTCCGCCTCGGTTAATAGATTAAAAAAACAAAAAAAGCCCAGAGCCCGCTAGCGAGCCCGTTTATGAGCCTACCGGCGAGCCTGTTTCCGCCACCGTGAACCGCAGCACTAGCGCTCTCCACCAGATCCGCCGCTTGGGGAGTCGCCGCTCGAGAGAGAGAGTAGATTGAAGTCGTTTGTCCGCCCGTCGTGCCGCCGTCGCCTTGGATCTGGATCTGGATCTGCAAGGAGACGAAGTGTGAGAGAGGGAGACAAAGAGTAGACCGAGAGAGAGAGGAGACCTGCTTGAGGACGGATTTGGCCGCTGGGTCCCACTCGCTGCGCCGCCACCGGTTCCTGAGCGCCACCTTGAGGGAGCGGGCCGCCTCACGCGTCTGCGCCGCCGGGAGGAAGCTGGCCGGCTCACGCGCTGCTAGGACGCCGCACGCCGGGGCCGGAACGTCGGGGCAGGGCCACGCGCATCGAGGCCCGCCGCCTGCCGCCCGCCGGAGAGAGGAAGGGGCGGGCCGGCTGTAAGGTCCAAATGGCTAGAGGGAGGGTGAATAGCCTATTTAAAAATCTACAAACTTCACTAAACAACCATGTTAGTATAAAAGATGGCTAAGCTAATTCTAGCACTAGCTCAACTACACTATGCAAGCCACCTATACAATTCTAGTGAAGCAAGGCTATGATCTCTAATACACACTGAAAGGATCAAGATGCCCAAGAGGGGGGGTGAATTGGGCTTTTCTAAAAATTAATTGCAAGAATTAAATCCTATAAGCCGGAATTCACCCCTAGTGCCTATCAGTGTTCCTAGAGAGTCTACCGTTAAAAAGTTTTGCACCCTAGTTTCCAATCCTAGTCTAGCAAGGCAATACTAGGAAAGTAAAACAAGCAATGAAAGTAAATACGATAAAGTAATTGCTTGAAAGTAAAGGGGCAAGGAACACGGCGATGTTTTTCCGAGGTATCGGAGAGTCGCCACTCCCCACTAGTCCTCGTTGGAGCACCCGCGCAAGGGTGTCGCTCCCCCTTGATCCGCGCAAGGATCAAGTGCTCTCTACGGGTTGATTCTTCGACACTCCGTCGCGGCGAATCACCCAAAACCGCTCACAACTTGAGTTGGGTCATCCACAAGCTCCGCCGGATGATCACCAAACTCCCAATCACCACCAAGCCGTCTAGGTGATGGCGATCACCAAGAGTAACAAGCTAGAACTCTCACTTGACCACACGAGCCCAAATGAGAAGGTGGATGCACACTTGCTACTCTCGAATCACTAGTGAGGAATCACAAACTTTGATTCTCAAAACTCTATCCTCACTAGAGCTCTTGCACTCCCTTGCACTCTAAAGGGTTTTCTCAGATGTTTGAATGAGCAAGAGACCTCTAAAAGAGGTGGAGGGGTTGTATTTATACACCCCTCAAAGAAAACGAACCGTTATTTCTGACACGGGGTCACCGGACGCGCCGGTGCTACGCACCGGACGCGCCGGTCCCCCGTAACGGTCAAAACCCGTTTTTGAAATCGAACCACCGGACGCACCGGTCAGGTAGCACCGGACGCGTCCGACGTGCAAGGGAGCTTACTGGAGTCACACCGGACGCGAGGCCGCGTCCGATGCCTGAAGACCGGACGCGTCCGGTCCTCTCTGGACCTTACTGGACTCGCACCGGACTCGCCGATCAAGTCCAGTATCGCGTCCGACGGGCGTTCTCTCTCGATGACACGTGTCGGTCGCTGACCACTGCGTCCGGTCCTCACGAGGACCGCGTCCGGTGATCAGGCCCGAAACCTAGCGCGGTTAAGTACACACCGGACGCGTCTGGTGTTTCCGAAGACCGCGTCCGGTGCCTGGAAAACAGCCTGAAACTCGTCGAAACGCGGCGCAACTTCAACCAAGTTGCTTCTAACTGAACCTTGAGCTAATCTAGGGTTGCCTAGCGCCAAGTTTAACAAGTGTGCACCACACCTAAACATAGGACTCGCCTAGGTCAAGCTACCCATTCATGCCCCCCTTTATAGTACGGCCAAAAAAGAAAAACGAAGATCCTAACGACTATTCCGAATGTGTCTCAACACTTCGTCATTCGGAACTAACCGTCCTTAATCTTGACGTCACTCTTTTGAAAACCGAAACGATTTCCATCAAGGGACACGAAGCCACAGTGCTCAAAGCAGTTATCACCTCCATGACCTAACTTACCAAAGTTTCTGCAAAACACACGTTAGTCATGGTGATAAAGTGTTGTCATTAATTACCGAAACCAAACCTCGGGGCCTAGATGCTTTCAATCTCCCCCTTTTTGGTGATTGATGACAACACTAAGTTTCAATGGATTAGAGTGAAGGTTTTCGAGCATGCTTGGTTCACATAAGCAGTAGACAATAAGCATAAAAGGGTTAGGAATTGCTTATGTGCTCCAAGCCAAAAGAGTGTACTTCATAAGATAAGACAAAAAGCGTTAGTACACAAAAAGATATAGCTCATAAGTAATCGGAGTAAGGCACGGAAGCACAACCTTAGAGCTATAGCTAAAACGGAGACATATATTAAACACAGTGACGAATAAGACATTAAGACTCAAAGTTTTACGACTCGACGACAATGTCACACGAATGCAGTGCTGAAAATAAACATGATATGCATGAATGTAGCACACGAAAAACGAAAACCCACTAACAAACTCCCCCTGAAACTACTCTCTCTCCCCCTTTGGCATCAAGCGCCAAAAACTAATCTAATCTGACGGGGGGACAGACGGAGTCGTGTCGGGTGCCGAGGTGCGCGGTGTAATCACGAAGTGAAGCGAATCCTCGGAGTCTGAGCTATCTGGCTGACCCCCTGAAGAAGCTCGTGGCTGCGTAGCGGTCTGGGTCTGAGCAGGAACAGGCACTGACTGTGAAGTAACAAGTGGATCTGTCTGAGTGACCTGAGCCTGAAGTGCGCCAGTAGCTGGGGGATCTGTCGAGGCAACTGAAGAAGGGATGGTCTTTGTAGTCCCAGTCCCTGTCACTGGTGGAACGACTGCCTCGGAAGCTGACAACCCTGACGAAGTGTGAAACGTAGTCGTATGCGAGGGTGTCGGCTGACCAGTCAAGTCGCTGTAAGTGGCACTGAAGTCACCGATAGGTGTGCCTGTCAGGATATGCGGGCGAGTCTGGTCTGACGGTGTGAACCCCGTATGGATAGGTGTGAAACTCGGGGACTGAAACGACTGGGGAACCTGCTGCTGTGGAGATGTAAACTGTATGCTCGGCTGTGTCTGACTAGAAGGACCGCTGGAATGCAAAGCCGGAGCCATGATGGATGCAGGCGGAGGAACCCCAACTGTGATGAGATGCCGCAGAAGGTCCAAGTACTGCTGCTGACTCTGTCGCTGCATCTCAACCTGCTGCCTCTGGATCTCAAGCTGCTGTCTCTGAAACTCGTCCTGGCGAGCCTGTATCTGTGCAAGTGCTGCAGCTGTATCCTGAGCCTGGCGCTGTATCTGCTGCTGCTGCTGCTCCTGAGCCTGGGTCAACCTCTCAAGTATAGCCACCATGGCTGGGTCTGAGCGGGAGGCTGAGCCAGATCCACCGGCCTCGTGGTCGTGGGACCGAGGAGACCGGTACCTGGGGATGGGCTGGTAATCCTCATCGGTGCTGTCAGAAGTAACATCCTCAGGTATCTCAGCAGGCTGAGTGTCAAGGTCTGCGAGCTCTGCCTCGGCAAGCTCGTCAACTCTAGCGTCCTGCTCAGCTGCTGTCTCAGGAACCTCAGGGCGCTCACGCTGTCCTGGTGCTGGAGCCTGCTCTCTGGTAACTGAAGCCCAAAGCTGTCTGATGTCATAGTCAGGGAATGCTGTAGTAGTGTTGGCAATCTCAGCCCTGATCTCTGGTGGCATCTGGATGGCAGATCTGATAATGAAGCAAATCCAGTGGGCATAGGGAAGCTGACGGTTACCCTTGAAGCCCTCAGCAATGGTATCCTCCATCTCACTCAGGATGAGATCCCAAATATCAAACTGTCGCTGTGTAAGGAGGTGGTATACAACCCAAAGTTGCATCCTCGTCAGTCCCTCTCTGTAACCAAGTCTGGGCAGTAGAGTGCGTCTGAGTATAGCATCCAGAACTCGGGCTAGAGGTGTCAGGCTGGCAGGTGTACGACGTGACCCTTCGCCAAAAGGCTCGCGAAAGCAGGGTCGGACCAGGTCGGTGGGTGGCACTGAACCGCCGTGAGGGCGTCTGGGAGGTGTAGTCTGGCCATAGCACAACTGGTGGATCCTCGTGTCAGAAGCAGGTAGTCTGAGGATCTCTCGGGCTCTGGAGCTGTAGAGTCTGTGGTCGCGGCCTCTGAATGCGAAGTGAATGAACTCATGGGCAGGATCAATCCACAAAGAAGCATAGAACTCCCTGACCCATGTACCGCAGTAAGCACCTGTCCGTCCAAGTAGATCTGATAAGCCAGGCAGATAGGACAGGTAAGGACGGAGCTGCTCTCCCACAACATCAACCAATGCCTCTAGGCGACATACCCTCTGAGGTCTGAAAGCTATGCCACTGTCGACTAGGGCCCTGTAGAAATCCTCCTGAAGTGGGGTATAGAAACCCTCTGAAGCCCTGGGATCTCTGACAGGTGGAAACCATCGGCTGACCTCCACAAACCTCAAGTTCTTCACCTGACGTGAAGAAGCACCTCTCAGGTCTAAGTGCACGACTGGGGGTGACCCTCTGACCCTGGGAGGAGGTCGTGCTCCACGACGCGGGCCCTCTGCCCTGGGTGTCACCTGTGAACGAGCACGTGTGGAGCGGCGACGAGGTGGAGACTGAGCTGCCTGCTCCTCTGTATCCTCAGTGACCTGTGGAGCCTCAGCAGTCTGGGTAGCCTCGGTAGCGGGTGCAGTCTCTGTAGCCTGTGTCTGCTCTGAGGGAGGATCAACTGACATCTGCTCTGTCGGTGCTGTAGTCTCGGTGCCCTCAGTGGCCTCAGTACCGAGCTGTCGACCTTCAAGATGAAAGCGACGCTCGCCTATGTGTAATCCACTGCGTCTGCCACCTCTCTCTGCCTGCTCTGCGGCGTCTGCCACAGCCTGAGCGACCTCTGCATCTGAAAGAGTCTTCCTCTTCTTCTTGACTGCCATCATCTTGACGCGCTTACCACGCGCAATCTCATCACGACGGGGAGGACTATTGTCCCCGTCACCTGGACCACCGCCGGCGTTCTTGCAACGCACCATGCTGACTGACTGCCTGAAAGCCTCTGTGAGATGATGAACTGACACTCGAGAGGCTTGGCCTCAATCCGTATCCGCAGGCTTGGCCTCGGATTTAGCAAACAGATCAGACCTGGCACACCGACTGACTCGCTGCACGTATAGAATAGAGAGATATACAATAAGCATATATATATCTAAAGATGCGAAACCCTAGATAGCAAGCACGTAAGATACGAAAGGAATCGACGCTAAGCTACCTCGGATCGACGAGACGACGGTGAAGGGACGAGGTGATCTAGTTCGCGAGAACTCCCGAGATTCGGCGATCGAGCACTGAAACGACCAACGAGATAACAAGGAATAGATATGGTCAATCGACAAGCCCTAACAATTGAATGAACGGAATTGAAATGAAATCGTAATCAAGACGGGTCGTTACCGGAGTTAGGGTTAAACAAACCCTAGGTTAGGGTTAAGGGTTAAACCCTAGATTCAAAGCTTGGCCGAAGGAAGGGATTGCACGGGAGCACAGGGATGAGCAGCGGCGATGGTGGATGTCACAGTGGTGGCAGGTGACCAGCCCTGGGGCGGGTGAAGGCTCGCCGGCGGCGGTTTTGGCGGTGGCGCAAGGTGGTGGCGCGGGCGCGGGCACGGTGGCTGAGCAGCGCGGGAGAACTGGAGGGCGCGGCAAGGCTTCGCCGGAGGGCACGGGAGGAGGCGCGGCACTGGCAGGCTCGCCGGCGGCGAGGGATTTGCACAGGAGCGGCGGAACCGGCGAGGCAAAGGCGGCGGCGGCGGATTCGTCGAGCAGATTGAAGAAGAAAGAAACCGAACGGTACGGTTTTATGAGGGTGAGATCCGCTCGGTATAGAAGCACCGGACGCGGTGGTGAAAATCACCGGACGCGGTGGTGCAGCGTCCGGTGACACTCCAGTAAGCTCCTGGAGTCACCGGACGCGTCCGGTGTGAACAGACCGGACGCGATCAGAGTCCGACGGCTGAGTGCTCGGGATTTCATAGCGGAGCACCGGACGCGGTGGTGGTAGCCGGGACCGGACGCTGTGGTGGTCAGAGGCGCGTCCGGTGCAGCGTCCGGTGCCTAGATCTGGACTTGTTCTTCTGGAAAACCGGACGCGCAGGTGGACACCGGGACCGGACGCGGTGGTGAAGCAGCACTGCGTCCGGTGCAGCGTCCTGTCGCGGTTTTTCGCCTTTCTTCGTTCCGAACTTCGACGCGACTTCTCCCAATCAAGTTCCAATTCAAAGAGACACAAATAAACACCAATTGGAACCCGATATGAGTGACCTCACTCAAACCCTCAAATTTTTCAAATTATTTTGCCTTAGGCTAGTATTGTTTTTACGAAAATAGGCAATAAACACCCAAGGAGCAACGTATGGCCATGCAATAGAGTTTTTGGACCTTTAGGAGCGTCAAATGCTCTCTCTATTCATGGACGAACACAGAGGTTGCTCAAGGCTAAACCGAAAAAGAACGACAAACAAACAACCATGCATATGCAATGCAATACAAGAGAGTAAAGCTAGGTTGCTTGTCAAGTTTGATCCACGGTTAGGCTTCTTCACTCCTCCAAAGGAGGGTTATCGTAACCGTGTTAGCCAAGCCCTGAATGCATTGCGATAAAGTAAACATGACATATGATACAATGCAATGCAAGGGACAACACGCGCTCATTTTTTAAAATTACTTGAATCAAGCACATTAAGTTCACTTCTTAGCCTACAAAAGGTAGCCTCGTCCAAAGGTTTAGTGAAGATATCCGCTAATTGATTTTCACTTCGTACACCTTCTAGTGATATGTCATTTTTAGCAACGTGATCTCTTAGAAAGTGATGGCGGATATCAATGTGCTTGGTGCGAGAGTGTTGTACCGGATTGTTAGCAATTTTAACGGCACTTTCATTGTCACATAAAAGTGGCACCTTTTCAAGAACAACTCCATAGTCTAGGAGGGTTTGTTTCATATATAAGATTTGTGCACAACAAGCCCCCGCGGCAATGTATTCCGCCTCGGCGGTGGACAAAGCCACACTATTTTGCTTTTTAGATGACCAAGATACTAAAGATCTCCCAAGCAAATGGCACCCTCCGGATGTGCTTTTTCTATCAATTTTGCAACCGGCATAATCCGAATCGGAATAGCCAACTAGTTGGAATCTAGCTCCTTTGGGATACCATAAACCAATACTTGGGGTGTGCTTAAGATATCTTAGGATTCTTTTTACGGCACTTAGGTGAGGTTCTTTAGGGCACGCTTGAAAGCGAGCACACATGCACACACTAAACATGATATCGGGCCTAGATGCGGTAAGGTACAACAAGCTACCAATCATAGAACGGTAGAGAGTTTGATCAACCGGTTTACCTCCCTCATCTAGGTCGAGATGTTCATTTGATGGCATTGGGGTCTTGATTGGCTTGCATTCTTCCATCTTGAATCTTTTGAGAAGATCCTTGGTATACTTTTCTTGAGAGATGAAAATCCCTTCTCTCATTTGCTTGACTTGAAAACCAAGGAAGAATGTGAGCTCACCAATCATTGACATCTCGAACTCCTTCGACATCAATTCACCAAACTCCTTGCAATGATCTTCATTTGTTGACCCGAAGATGATATCATCAACATACACTTGACAAATGAAGATCTCCCCATTAAGCTTCTTGGTGAATAGTGTGGTGTCGACCTTCCCGATGGTGAAGCCCTTCTCAATGAGGAAGTCCCGGAGACGCTCATACCACGCTCTAGGGGCTTGCTTGAGCCCATATAGCGCCTTGGACAACCTATAAACATGATTAGGATATCTAGGGTCTTCAAACCCGGGAGGTTGGTTGACATAGACTAGTTCATTTATAAAGCCATTTAAGAATGCACTTTTCACATCCATTTGATATAATTTCATATCATGATGTGATGCATATGCAAGAAGGATACGGATGGCTTCAAGTCTTGCAACGGGTGCAAAGGTCTCTCCAAAATCAAGCCCTTCAACTTGAGAGAACCCTTTTGCAACTAGTCTTGCCTTGTTCCTCACTACTATGCCTTGGTCATCTTGCTTGTTTCGGAACACCCACTTGGTTCCAATGACTCTTGCACCTTTAGGATGCTCTTCAAGTGTCCATACTTCATTGCGGGTGAAGTTGTTCAATTCTTCATGCATGGCATTCACCCAATCCGGATCTTGAAGAGCTTCTTCTACATTCTTAGGTTCAACACAAGAGACAAAAGAGTGATGTTCAACGAAAGAAGCTAGCTTTTGAGATCGAGTCATTACTCCCTTTGTAGGACTCCCTATGATGAGTTCTTGTGGATGAGCTTGAAGTAGAGGTGAGTTTCTTCTATCAACCACTTGAGGAGGTGGATGGGGAGCATCAACATCTTGTGCTTGTGCCTCGGCTTGTTCATGAGAGACATAAGTATCTTCATTTTCAACTCTCTCATTCTTGTCATCATCTTGAGGCACACGTGATGAAGATGGTGGATCAATGATTTGCACATCGTCTTCATCATCTTTTGGCTTGATGTCTCCCACCGGCATGTTCTTCATGGCCTCCCTCAAGGGTTCATCACCTACATCATCACAATTCTCAATTGCTCCTTGGGAGCCGTTAGATTCATCAAATTCCACATCATATGTTTCTTCAACCAACCCGGTGGTATGGTTAAATACTCTATATGCTTTGGACTTTGATGAGTAACCAACAAGAAAACCAATATCACAACGTCTTTGAAACTTCCCTAGGTGTTGACGCTTCTTGTAGATGTAACATTTGCAACCAAACACCCGGAAGAATGAGACGTCCGGCTTCTTCCCATTAAGCAACTCATAGGGGGTCTTGCCAAGAAACTTTTGGAGGAAGAGGCGATTTGAAGCATAGCATGCGGTGTTGATTGCCTCGGCCCAAAACTTCTCGGGAGTGTTGTACTCATCTAGCATTGTTCTTGCAAGGGTGATCAAGGTCCGGTTCTTTCTCTCAACTACACCATTTTGTTGAGGAGTGTAGGTTGAAGAAACTTCATGCTTGATTCCAATTTCATCACAATAAGCTTCTATGTTGGTGTTGTCAAACTCTTTGCCATTGTCACTTCTAATCTTCTTTATCTTGACTTCAAATTCATTTTGAGCCCTCTTTGCAAACTTCTTGAAGCAACTTGCCACTTCGGATTTGTCATGAAGGAAGAAGGTCCATGTGTATCTTGAGTAGTCATCCACTATCACAAGACAATAGAGATTACCACCCAAACTCTTGTATGTTGTAGGCCCAAACAAATCCATGTGTAGAAGTTCTAGCACTCTTGAGGTTGACATGAAAGCCTTGGTAGGATGAGTGTTTGCAACTTGTTTGCCGGCTTGACATGCACTACAAGGTTTGTCCTTTTCAAACTTCACATCCTTCAATCCTCTTACTAGTTCTTTCTTCAATAGCTTGTTGAGAGTGCTCATTCCAACATGTGCAAGCCTCCTATGCCAAAGCCAACCAAGTGAGGTCTTGGTGAACAAACATGTCATCAAATTTGCATCTTCGGAGGTGAAGTCAACAAGATAAAGATTGTTGTATCTAAAGCCTTTGAATATCACTTGCTTGTCATCTATCTTTGAAACTTCAACTTCATTTGGTGTGAACAAGCATTGGAAGCCAAGGTCACAAAGTTGCCCAACGGATAACAAGTTGAAACTCAATGAAGCAACATAGAGCACATTTGAGAGTGAGTGATCATTTGATATTGCAATCTTGCCTATACCCTTGACTTTGCTCTTTGAATTATCCCCAAATGTGATCTTCTCTTGACATATCCCATTCTCTTCAATTGAGGTGAACATACGAGAATCACCGGTCATATGTTGAGTGCAACCACTATCTATAACCCAATGAGATCCACCGGTCTTGTAGTTCACCTACACACAAGAGATCAAGCTTTTTGTTTAGGGACCCAAACTTGAGAGGGGCCCTTGACTTTCTCAACTAGTGACTTGGCAACCCATATTTTCTTTGGCCTATTCTTGTTTGGGGGACCCAAAAACATGACTTTCATCTTTCCATTTGAATCTTTTCTTAGCATGTAATGAGCATTGAAGGCAAAGGGTCTAGCATGCTTGGGCAAGGGTTGTGGTGGTGGAGTTTTGCATTCATGAGCAAAATGACCTTCTTGACCACACTCAACACATCTCTTTGGCTTGGGCTTTGATTTGCTTTGTTGTTGAGCTTTTGCTTTCTTCTCTTGATTTGCCAAGTACCCAATACCACTTCTATCCATCTTCATCACGGTGTTCATGAGGAGCTCACTTTGCAAATATTGGCCTCTTGTGAACTTGCTTAGGCCGGTCTTGAGATGCTCTTTTTCTTGCTTGAGTTTCTTGTTCTCTTCAATGAGTGACTCATTTGTTGTTTGCTTCTCAAGAGCCATCAAACCTTTGAGCTTCTTGTTCTCATTTGCAAGCTTCTCATTCTCACACTTGATCTTGGCATAATCATCATGGTTGCATGACTCAACCACACTCTTGCCTTTGCTACTAGAACCTTGCTCAATGCTTTCAATGATCAAATCATCACATGATGTAGCTATATCACACTTAACAACATGGTTAGTAGCATCATGTGTTTCAAGAGCAAGTTCATTTGCAACCACAAGACTATCATAGTCAACTTTTAATGTGGTGTACTTGTCTTTTAGAGAGCTATGTCTAGTGATGAGCTCATCATGCTTCTTCTCAAGTTTATCATGTTGATCTTTAAGCTCTTTGTTAGAAGTTTTGAGCTCCTTGAGAGTGGAAGACATAATTTCATTTTGATCTCTAAGCTCACCACTAGTCTTTTGAGCATTTTCAAGCTTAGATGAGAGTGATTCATTTTCATTTTGAAGGTCATCATTTTCACTTCTTGTCCTTCTTATGATTTTAGTGTATTTGTTTAGCAATTTTACAAGTTCATCATAAGAAGGTGCATCAAATTCATCATCACTATCACTATCATCATCATCATCACTATCATGATTTTGTACCTTACGTTCACCCTTGGCCATAAGGCATAGGTGAGTAGTGGACGATGATGGTGAAGAGGGCGGTGAAGGTGGTGGTGAAGATGTCGGTGAAGATGATGGCCCCATCACAAATGCGGCAACCTTCTCTTTCTCATCATCGCTCTCATCTTCGGAGGAGCCACAAGATGATTCAATGTCGGTGAGCCAATCACCAACAATATAAGCCTTTCCACCCTTCTTCTTCTTGTAAAACTCCTTCTTCTTGCCATCCTTCTTCTTGTATGGCTTGTTCTTCTTCTTCTCATCTTCTTCATCACTTGAATCATTCTTCTTGCCCTTGTTCTTGTTCTTGAACTTGTCTTTTGGTGGTCTAGGGCATTGATGAGCGAGGTGGCCAAGTTCACCACAATTGTAGCAATCCATCTCCGAGATGGGCTTTCTCTTGCTACTTGTGAAAAATTTCTTTTTCTTGCCATCGAACTTGATGCCACTCTTGTTAAGTTTCTTTAGCATCTTGGTGGTCTTCCTCACCATGAGTGCAAGTGATTCATCATCGACATCACTTTCACTTGAGCTTTCTTGCACGATCATGGCTTGGCCCTTCTTCTTCTTCTTGTCATGGCTAGCTTTGAAGGCCAAGTCTTTCTTCTTGGAAGATGATGAGCCCTCTTCCGGAGTGATGTGCATGTACATCTCATGCGCATTGATCTTCCCCAATACTTGAGTCGGTGTTGCGGTGGAGAGATCACTTTGATGAAGCACGGTGACAATGTGACCATACTTCTCAACGGGAAGCACACTCAAGATCCGCCTTGCAACATCCGATTGACTCATTTGAGTGAGTCCAAGAGCATTGAGGTCCTCTACAAGAACATTCAAGCGAGTGTACATCTCATTAGCACTTTCTTTGGGAAGCATCTCAAAAGAATTAATTTTCTTTAAAGCAATATGATAGCGTTCCTCACGCTCACTCTTAGTTCCCTCATGGAGAGCACAAAGATTTTCCCACAAATCATGAGCGTTCTTTGCATTACGCACACGATTGAAGATATCTTTGCCTAAGCCCCGGTAGAGTGCATTTTTGGCCTTTGCATTCCACCGGTCGTACTTCTCCTCGTCACCCGTGGGGTTTGCGGGATCCTTGATAGCGGGAAGCCCTTCGGTTGCGGCTCTAAGACACCCAACATCTATGGCTTCGAGATACGCCTCCATCCGGATTTTCCAATATGGAAAATCATCCCCCTCAAAGGTGGGAGGTGGTCCTTCCCCGTTAGACATCTTGCTCTAGGCGGTAAAGCCTAAAATAGGAGCAACACGGCTCCGATACCAATTGAAAGGATCAAGATGCCCAAGAGGGGGGGTGAATTGGGCTTTTCTAAAAATTAATTGCAAGAATTAAATCCTATAAGCCGGAATTCACCCCTAGTGCCTATCAGTGTTCCTAGAGAGTCTACCGTTAAAAAGTTTTGCACCCTAGTTTCCAATCCTAGTCTAGCAAGGCAATACTAGGAAAGTAAAACAAGCAATGAAAGTAAATACGATAAAGTAATTGCTTGAAAGTAAAGGGGCAAGGAACACGGCGATGTTTTTCCGAGGTATCGGAGAGTCGCCACTCCCCACTAGTCCTCGTTGGAGCACCCGCGCAAGGGTGTCGCTCCCCCTTGATCCGCGCAAGGATCAAGTGCTCTCTACGGGTTGATTCTTCGACACTCCGTCGCGGCGAATCACCCAAAACCGCTCACAACTTGAGTTGGGTCATCCACAAGCTCCGCCGGATGATCACCAAACTCCCAATCACCACCAAGCCGTCTAGGTGATGGCGATCACCAAGAGTAACAAGCTAGAACTCTCACTTGACCACACGAGCCCAAATGAGAAGGTGGATGCACACTTGCTACTCTCGAATCACTAGTGAGGAATCACAAACTTTGATTCTCAAAACTCTATCCTCACTAGAGCTCTTGCACTCCCTTGCACTCTAAAGGGTTTTCTCAGATGTTTGAATGAGCAAGAGACCTCTAAAAGAGGTGGAGGGGTTGTATTTATACACCCCTCAAAGAAAACGAACCGTTATTTCTGACACGGGGTCACCGGACGCGCCGGTGCTACGCACCGGACGCGCCGGTCCCCCGTAACGGTCAAAACCCGTTTTTGAAATCGAACCACCGGACGCACCGGTCAGGTAGCACCGGACGCGTCCGACGTGCAATGGAGCTTACTGGAGTCACACCGGACGCGAGGCCGCGTCCGATGCCTGAAGACCGGACGCGTCCGGTCCTCTCTGGACCTTACTGGACTCGCACCGGACTCGCCGATCAAGTCCAGTATCGCGTCCGACGGGCGTTCTCTCTCGATGACACGTGTCGGTCGCTGACCACTGCGTCCGGTCCTCACGAGGACCGCGTCCGGTGATCAGGCCCGAAACCTAGCGCGGTTAAGTACACACCGGACGCGTCCGGTGTTTCCGAAGACCGCGTCCGGTGCCTGGAAAACAGCCTGAAACTCGTCGAAACGCGGCGCAACTTCAACCAAGTTGCTTCTAACTGAACCTTGAGCTAATCTAGGGTTGCCTAGCGCCAAGTTTAACAAGTGTGCACCACACCTAAACATAGGACTCGCCTAGGTCAAGCTACCCATTCATGCCCCCCTTTATAGTACGGCCAAAAAAGAAAAACGAAGATCCTAACGACTATTCCGAATGTGTCTCAACACTTCGTCATTCGGAACTAACCGTCCTTAATCTTGACGTCACTCTTTTGAAAACCGAAACGATTTCCATCAAGGGACACGAAGCCACAGTGCTCAAAGCAGTTATCACCTCCATGACCTAACTTACCAAAGTTTCTGCAAAACACACGTTAGTCATGGTGATAAAGTGTTGTCATTAATTACCGAAACCAAACCTCGGGGCCTAGATGCTTTCACACACCAACAAGACTAAGTCACTAAGCTACTTACTCCTATGTGATAAAAGCTACACTAGGACTAGTACAAGAAAGTAAAGAGCAAGTGACTTGATTCTTATACCAACGATGTAGAGAAGTAATGCACTCGAAGAATCAATCACAATGATCAACCATAAGAGAAATCCTCGGCAAAGAGATGACACAAGATTTTTACCGAGTGTAAGTGCATTCGCCCCCGTTGTGGGTTTTGGATAATTAATGACAATCAAATTAGGGACTAACATGTCTATCTAAGTGAATATGCAGGTGTTAGTTCATTGAAAGAATTTGTTTGGTCACATTTGGTGATGTTAGCACCCTCAATTCCTTTGGTTGGAAAGCTTTCTGTCTCAAGTGGGTCGATAAGTTTTTATCTTTTGACTTGAGTTATAGGAAACGCCGCACTATCAAGAGGGATACAAATTAGGCTATCTAGAGGGAAAACTTGTGCTCAATATGTGTTTGTTTAAGCGTTTGAGAGACACCTTTGCACTCACGGACACTTAGAGAAGTGTTTTATGCCTGGGAGGACCGGTAGTACCGGTGTATGCCCGGTAGTACCGGTAGGTATAAATCCCGCCGGTGACTGTGCTTTAGTTCTGCGAGTTTTTGTTCTAGCGGTAGTATCGGTGGTTGACCGGTGGTACCGGTTGTTGACCGGTGGTACCGGTGAAAGCCCGGTAGTACCGGTAAGTCTTTTTCCCGCAAAATGTATCTTCACCAAATCTGTTCTACCGGTGGTACCGATCGTTGACCGGTGGTACCGGTGAAAGACCGGTAGTACCGGTAGGCTATTTTCTCGCAAAGTCTCCAGTAAGTTGTCTGTAACGGTCGAATCCTTTGGGACCGGTAGTACCGGTGGGCACTCACCGGTAGTACCGGTACCGCTTCGAGGATAAGAGTATAAATAGCTCTCCCCTTCACTTCTAACCGTTACCCACGCCATTTACTCCCACCAACCTTCAGACAAACAGCTCTCAAGCATTGACTCACTCTCTCTCTCTTCCTCTTGGCCCTCAAATCCAATCCCTTGCAAGATCTGAGTAGAGAGGAGAGATTTAAGAGTGGAAAGCTTCGATTCTCATCTTGAGCACTTGATTCCCCTCCTAGTTGGCTTGGTTTGTGTTTGTTACTCTTGGGTTCTTGGAACCCTAGCCGGCTAGGTGTTCTTCGTGGTTGCCCGTGTTGTTCTACTTGTGAGGGCACCCCGAAGTGTTTGTATTACCCTTGTTTTCTTAGTGGAAATCTTGAGCTAACCTTTGTGGTTGCTTGAGGGAGGCAAGGAGGTGGAATAGACTCCGACCTTAGTGGTCACCTCAACAACGAGGACGTAGGAACTCCTTTGTGGGGTTACCGAACCTCGGATTAAATCGTGTGTCCTGCGTGCTTGTTGTTGTTGCTATTTGTGTTTACTTGAAATATTACTTGCTCTTTGTGTTCTTCCTCGTTCCTATCTCTATCATAGGTTGTGGGTGCTCGATCTACTACTTGGTGAAGGAACAAGAAAGGAGAGTTCATAAACTTCATCAACATCATCTTCGGTAGTGGGGTAAAACTCAGATCTGAAATCTCAACACGAAAATCTCTGATTTCGTAGTTTTAGTAGGGTACCGGTAGTACCGGTGGTTTGCGTCGGTAGTACCGGTGATCCCTCACCGGTAGTACCGGTCCAAACCAACCGGTAGTACCGGTCAGTGTTTTAACTTCCGCGTTGAGTTTTGAGTTTCAGGTTTTTAGATCCGCCTATTCACCCCCCCTCTAGGCCTATTAGATCCTTTCAAATGGTATCAGAGCAAGGTTCCCTCGTGTTTAGCGCTTGACCGCGTGAGGAGAAAGTATGGCTACCTTTGATGATGACACCTTGAACAAGCTAGTTGAGCTGCTTGCCGGGAAACTCAGTGACAGGCTTCTAGAGCAACAAAAAGAGCAAATGAACAAGATGCAAGATGAGATGAACAAGTTGAAGGAAGCCGTAAGTAAGAAGATTGAAGATGTGGCAAGTGGTGGTGATGGAGAGGGTGAGAATGAAGCAATCAAGACACCTAAAGGGTTTACTCGTGTTCCATATGAGTACTCTTCTTTTAGCAAAACCAATCCACACTTGCCAACCATCAACCCCGGCAAACCACCTCAATTTGATGGAGTTAGATATACCGATTGGGCTCATAGAATGAAGATGCATCTTATTGCCGCAAGATGTTGGGAGATTGTGGAAGTGGGTGTTAAAGCTTTGGAAGAAGATGGTGAGTTGACAACCGAGGATTACCTTGACATACAACAAAATGCTACAGCTGCTTCCTTGATTCTATCATGCCTAAATCAAGAAGATTACAACAAGGTAAATGGCATGGAAAGTGCAAAGCAAATTTGGGATATCTTGAAGGTTTCATTTGAAGGTGATAAAAGTGTAAGAAAGGGAAACATAGAGCTACTTCAAAGCAAGATTGAAAACTTTGGGATGATTGAAGGTGAAACTACCCAAGCCATGTTTGATAGATTCATGACCTTGATCAATAGAATAAGAGCTCTTGGTGACACGTATTGGGATGACAACTCGGCGGCTAGAAAGTTGTGTAGAGTGTATAGACAAAAGAACAACATTCTTGCTTCGGTCATCATGGAAAGACCTAACTATGACACAATGACACCTCAAGAAATGCTAGCCAAGTTGAAACACCATGAGTGCTTAGAAGATGAAGCAAAAGAAGCATCAAGTCAAAAGAAGAATATTGCTCTCAAGGCATCTCATGGTAGAAGCAAGAAGAAAGGTATTCATGATCCGTCAAGTGATGAAGAACATGATGAAGATTCCGATGCGGAAGAAGCTCTATTAGTTGCAAACTATAGAAAATACTTGAAAAAGAAGAAGGATAGGAAGAGGAGTGGAGGCAAGCCATACAAGAAAAGATTTTGCTATGGTTGTGGAGATATTGGTCATTTCATTGCCGATTGTCCAAAAGAGAAGATGAAGCACAAGCACAACAAAGATGATGACAAGAAGCATAAAGGCAAGAAGAGAGGTGAAGCACATCTTGGTGAAGAATGGGAATCGAATGATGAAAGTGATGATTCAAATGACAAAGACAAGGAGAAGAAGAAGGGTGTAGCAACGATTGCTATTCAAGAGACTTCTTCCTCTCAATCCAAGTGCATCATCAACCATTCTTCGTCACCATAATTGTTCGCCGACTTATCATCATCGCCTAGGCTTTTCGAAAATCTCACCGACAACGACTACTACACTCCTACTTGCCTTATGGGAAAGGGGGAGAAGGTACCACACAACTCTCCGACTCACTCTAGTAATGAATGTAGTAGTTGTGATGAAAATGATGATGAACTTGCAAACAACATGATAAAGAAATTCGGCAAGTCGGCCGGCTCTCAAATAATAAAACTAATCCATAAGCTAGAAAAGCGGGAAGCATGCATCGAGTCGCAAGGGGAATTGCTCCTAGTGGAAAGGGAGAAGAACCTTGAACTTGAAGCATGCCTTTCTAAGGAAAAGGAGGAAGTTGAGAAATTAAACATAGAATTGTCCTTAGCCAAAGATTCATATGAACGTTTGACTAAGGAACATTCTTTGGTTAATGACTCTTTAGCTAGTTTAAAGAGTAAACATAGTTTGGTTCAAGAAAGCCTTACAAGCTTCAAAGATAAATATCATACTCTCGAACTTAGCTATGAAACTCTTTGGAATAGCACTTCCATCCATCCTATGAAATCCGGTGATTCCAATGCTTCAACTAGTGGAGGATGTAAAAGATGTTATAATCATGATATAAGTGCTTGTGCTACTAACCTTGTTGAGCTAGAAAAGAAAGATAAGGAGATTCAAAGATTGAACATGGTTATCAAGAATGATTACAAGAAGAAGCAATCAACAACGTTGTACAAGTCATCAAGACACCCCCTCATCAAGGATGGACTTGGCTACAATAGGTATGATGGTAAAGCAAATGGAAGGAACATGATTAATGGAGTGCCTTGTGTGAGATTCAACAAGGGTGTGGCACTAGATGATCTTATCAACAAGGTCAACAACGTTGCCACTCCTTCAAGCACATTTGTCAAGACCAAGGCCAACAACAAAAAGAAGCAAGTGCTTACCTCCAAGCAACAAGTACCCATTTCACGAAGCTATGCTAGTGATTATATGTGTTGTTGGGGGAAGGATGGCAAGATTGTTGTGAAGTATGTTGGTGCACTCAAGAAGAAGCAAATCATGAGGAGTGTTTGGGTGCCCAAAACCTATGTGACTAACCCCTTAGGACCCAATTCTATTTGGGTACCTAAAACCAAGGCTTAATTTGTTTTTTTGTAGGAATACTCCTCCGGTGGAACAAGTTGGGTGCTAGATAGTGGATGCACTAATCATATGACCGGGGAGAAGAATATGTTCACCTCCTTTCAACCAAATCAAAGTACAAGTGAACGCATTGTGTTTGGTGATAATGGTAAAGGAGACGTCCTTGGTTTGGGTAAAATCGCTATCTCAAATGAAAATTCTATTTCAAATGTATTACTTGTGGAAGGGTTAGGATACAATTTGTTGTCTGTTTCACAACTTTGTGAGATGGGCTACAATTGTCTCTTTACCAATGTGGGTGTGGAAGTCTCTAAAAGGAAGGGCTCCTCCATTGTCTTCACGGGTCGCTTGAAAGGCAAACTTTATCTAGTTGACTTCACATCTAGTAAAGTGAAGCCCGAGACTTGTTTAGTGGCAAAATCTAGCATGGGTTGGCTATGGCATCGCCGACTAGCTCATGTTGGAATGAGGAACTTGGCCGACCTTCAAAGAGGCGAACACATCCTTGGACTAACAAATGTCTCTTTTGAGAAAGATAGGATTTGTAGCGCATGTCAAGCGGGCAAACAAGTTGGAGCCAAACATCCCGTCAAAAATGTTGTATCAACAACGAGACCACTTGAGCTACTTCATATGGACTTATTTGGTCCCAATGCTTACATAAGCATTGGAGGTAACAAATATGGCTTCGTTATTGTTGATGATTATTCCCGCTTCACTTGGGTATTCTTTTTGCAAGATAAAAGTGATACTCAAGTAATCTTCAAGAAGTTTGCAAGAAGAGCTCAAAATGAATTTGAAGTGAAGATCAAGAAAGTGAGAAGTGACAACGGGACGGAGTTTAAAAATACCAACATTGAAGAGTTCCTTAATGAAGAAGGAATCAAGCATGAGTTTTCGGTTCCCTATACTCCTCAACAAAATGGTGTTGTGGAGAGAAAGAATCGAACACTCATAGAAGCAGCAAGAGCAATGTTGGATGAATACAAGACTCCAGACAAGTATTGGGCAGAAGCGGTCAACACGGCATGTCATGCAATCAACCGCTTGTATCTTCATAAAATCATGAAAAAGACCGCCTACGAGCTTCTTACCGGTAACAAACCTAAAGTGCATTACTTTCGAGTTTTTGGATGCAAGTGTTTCATACTTAACAAGAAATCCAAAAGCTCAAAGTTTGCACCAAAGGTTGATGAAGGTTTCTTGCTTGGTTATGGTACTAAAGAACATGGCTATCGTGTTTTCAACAAGACCACCGGTCAAGTTGAAATAGCGATTGACGTGACATTTGATGAAACCGACGGCTCTCAAAAGGAGCAAGTCAATGTTGACATTATAGGTAAAGAAGAGCCATCCTCTCAAGTGATCAAGAAGCTTGCTACCAGTGAAGTAAAGCCCGTTGAAGAAGATGATGAATATGCACAAGAACAAACCATTCATGATCCGCACATGCATCATGGGTCGATAAATGTCCATGATGATGGTTCTACATCAAAAGATGGACATGATTCAAGTGTTCAAGTCATTCAAAATTCACCACAAGTCGAAGATAGCAACCAAGTTGATGATCGAAACAGAAATGAAGACAACTTCACACGAGATCTTAATCTTGATCTTTCAATCAACCAAGACAAGGATGATGAAGATGAAGGTCCAATCCAAAGGAGAACTCAAGTGCCTCACCCAAGAGTACATCATACCATTCAACGAGACCATCCCGTTGACAACATCTTGGGAAGCATTCAAAGAGGAGTCGTCACAAGGTCAAGGCTTGCAAGCTTTTGTGAACACTTCTCATTTGTGTCTCCAAAAGAGCCTAAAAAGGTTGAAGAAGCCATTGATGATGAGGATTGGATGATAGCAATGCAAGAAGAGTTGAATAACTTCACTCGCAATGAAGTTTGGACATTGGTGGAAAGACCTAAACAAAATGTGATTGGAACCAAATGGGTTTTTCGCAACAAGCAAGATGAGCATGGTGTGGTCACAAGAAACAAAGCGCGGTTGGTAGCTCAAGGATTCACTCAAATTGAAGGTTTGGATTTTGGGGAAACTTATGCACCGGTGGCAAGGCTTGAGTCAATTCGGATCTTACTTGCCTATGCCGTCCATCACAACTTCAAGCTATATCAAATGGATGTGAAGAGTGCATTCCTCAACGGCCCCCTCTCCGAAGTGGTATATGTAGAGCAACCACCGGGTTTTGAAGATCCCAAGAATCCTGATCATGTCTATAAGCTCAACAAAGCACTCTATGATGAGGACATGACACCAACAGATACGACCATTTATTATAAGGTGCACTCATTCCTACATTTGCATAGTAATTTTGGATACAATTCACTTGGTTCCATATGTACATGTCGTTATTTGAATGTAGGTACAAATGTGTCTCAAAGTACAAATCCATCAAAGTTGAACTTTCGGTTCATCGGCAGCCCGATAGTGCTTCATTGGGAAGGCCATAACTCATCCATCCGGAGTGCGATCGAGGTCAATGAGCACTTGATAGAAAGCTTATTTGATAATCTTTCAAATAGATCTGGTCCCACGTTAATATCACATTGGCAAGGCCTCGAAATCATTGAGACATTCCGCCGCTATTTCTGTCGGGTGTTACGGCGTCGTCGTGGGCTTGTTATTCACACTTGGGACCCAGACCCAAGTTGGAGCACGCCCCAAGAAGATGGAGAACACCTAAGAGATGCCCAAGGACTATATATCATTTTATTGGCAAATATAATTGTAAAGGAGAATATATGGTACACCGAGTTTATATTTGTTTAAATCCGAAATCTCCTTTTTCTGTGCATCAATATGACCAATCAAAGGGTTGCATTAGATATAATCATGTCATGTCAAGATCCCCAAGTTTTGTTATAAAGCAACAGGTTAAATTTCAAAAAGAGAAGCAATATTGGCTACAACCTACAATCTGTCCTCCAACTAAGCTCAAACCGAGGACGGTTTGTTGTCAAGAAGGGGAGGATGATGAGGACATGACACCAACAGATACGACCATTTATTATAAGGTGCACTCATTCCTACATTTGCATAGTAATTTTGGATACAATTCACTTGGTTCCATATGTACATGTCGTTATTTGAATGTAGGTACAAATGTGTCTCAAAGTACAAATCCATCAAAGTTGAACTTTCGGTTCATCGGCAGCCCGATAGTGCTTCATTGGGAAGGCCATAACTCATCCATCCGGAGTGCGATCGAGGTCAATGAGCACTTGATAGAAAGCTTATTTGATAATCTTTCAAATAGATCTGGTCCCACATTAATATCACATTGGAAAGGCCTCGAAATCATTGAGACATTCCGCCGCTATTTCTGTCGGGTGTTACGGCGTCGTCATGGGCTTGTTATTCACACTTGGGACCCAGACCCAAGTTGGAGCACGCCCCAAGAAGATGGAGAACACCTAAGAGATGCCCAAGGACGTCCTCCTCCTTGGCCACCACCTTAATAGGCCAGCAAGGACGTCCAAGCCAAGCCGGAGGCCTAGTCCAATTCGAGTTCGAGTCTGCTTCGGCCTTCTAGACCAGTCTGCAATAAAACGGACACCCAGGACGCGTCCGGACTCCGTTTTCGATGATCCATATATGGATGGAAAGCTTATTTGATAAGGAATCCAACCCAAGTGGTCCCATGTCAAAAGCTATTCGGAATCAACGGGAATCGTCGAAACAAGTCACCATTCAGAATCTGTCAGGGCGCTGTGTCGCCGTCTTTTGGGCCGTTTGGGCCTTGTAACGTGTCGGCGCTCCCCAAGGACGCGAATAGGGGTCCTTGGACACCCCTTAGGCTTTATAATCAGTAGCCGCCGCCTACGTTAGGGTTTGGGTTTTGCTTAGATTATTCTGTTGATAACAGTTTCGCCGCCGTCGTCGGTTTGTGAGACCCCAACTTTGTGAGATTAATCATTCATCTGCAATTTGGTTGCATTCCTTTGTGTTCTTGCTTGTGTTCTCGATTTGCAGGCAAGGACTTAGCCTTCTTGGCGAGGTCGACCGTGCAACGTCGGTCGATAACCAGAGGAGTCGTGGTGCTGCGATTGCGGGGTTCAGAGCCGAGTTGTTCAGAAGCCGGATCGAATTGTGTCGTGACTCCACCAAATCGAGAGTTATCAGAACCTTTCGGAAGATCGGGATCCCTAGTTCACATCAATGATGATGACATGACACCAACAGATACGACCATTGATTATAAGGTGCACTCGTTCCTATATTTGCATAGTAATTTTGGGTACAATTCACTTGGTTCCACATGTACATGTCGTTATTTGAATGTAGGTACAAATGTGTCTCAAAGTACAAGTCCATCAAAGTTGAACTTTCGGTTCGTCGGCAGCCCGATAGTGCTTCATTGGGAAGGCCAGAACTCATCCATCCGAAGTGCGATTGAGGTGTTACGGCGTCGTCATGGGCTTGTTATTCACACTTGGGACCCAGACCCAAGTTGGAGCACGCCCCAAGAAGATGGAGAACACCTAAGAGATGCCCAAGGACGTCCTCCTCCTTGGCCACCACCTTAATAGGCCAGCAAGGACGTCCAAGCCAAGCGGGAGGCCTAGTCCAATTCGAGTTCGAGTCTGCTTCGGCCTTCTGGACCAGTCTGCAATAAAACGGACACCCAGGACGCATCCGGACTCCGTTTTCAATGATCCATATATGGATGGAAAGCTTATTTGATAAGGAAGCCAACCCAAGTGGTCCCACGTCAAAAGCTATTCGGAATCAACGGGAATCGTCAAAACAAGTCACCGTCCAGAATCTGTCAGGGCGCTGTGTCGCCGTCTTTTGGGCCGTTTGGGCCTTGTAACATGTTGGCACTCCCCAGGGACGCGAATAGGGGTCCTTGGACGTCCCTTAGGCTTTATAATCAGTAGCCGTCACCTATGTTAGGGTTTGGGTTTTGCTTAGATTATTCTGTTGATAACAGTTTCGCCGCCGTCGTCGGTTTGTGAGACCCCAACTTTGTGAGATTAATCATTCATCTGCAATTTGGTTGTATTCCTTTGTGTTCTTGCGTGTGTTCTTGATTCGCAGGCAAGGACTTAGCCTTCTTGGCGAGGTCGACCGTGCAACGCCGGTCGATAACCAGAGGAGTCGTGGTGCTGCGATTGCGGGGTTCAGAGCCGAGTTGTTCGGAAGCCGGATCGAATTGTGTCGTGACTCCACCAAATCGAGAGTTATCAGAACCTTTCGAAAGATCGGGAACCCTAGTTCACATCAATTGGTATCAGAGCTTCAGGTATACCGTCAGGTTTAATTTTACCCTAGTTTAGTTTGATTTCACCTTTGTCCTAGAGTCCACAGAAAAGCCAAAAAAATAGTGTTAGGTTTTTCCCCTATCCCAGAAACCACGTTTAGCCTTTTGCATAATTCTTTAAAGATTCCGTCGTGTTGAGTTTGTGTCCTGATCAAGGGCTTGTTGCTGGTTTAGATTGTGTTCTTTTCTAATTTGTGTTGATCCCTCCACCCACCGCCATCCCGTATCACCATCAGTTTGCATCTTGTGTCCACTGAAACCCGGATTCGAGCAGCTTTCTTAAAACAGTCATAACTTTTGTATCCGAACTTGAAACAGGACAAATTTTATATCTACGGAGAATGCCAGAAAATTTTAGATCCGTTGCATCCTAGCAAAGCTAGGTTCGTAAAAATTAGATTTGCGAAATTCGATCAGAAAAATCGAGTTTCCAGGCCCACAAGTTTTGATATGCTTTTTGGAGCACCATCCTAATTTTCTATAGGCCACATCTTTTATCTAATTGAGCTCAATTTTTTTTGGTGTTTATTGTTGTGTGCTCCTTGCTGAGAAAAAAATATCAAAAGAGCTAAAGTAAGGAAAAAAATTTGGGCCAAAAAAAAAGAAAAGAAAAAAAATAGCAAAAGAGAAGAGAAGAGATAAAAAAGGAGCACATAAGGAACACTCGATAGCTCTATTGTTTGTTGTGCCTTTTGCCTTGTCCGTATTTTCATTGCTATTCATTGCTATCCATCATACTTGTTTCTCCATTTTGTTATCACACATCTAGTATTTGGAACACGTTAGACCAGCAACGAGAGCAAGTATTTGGGACTATAATTCAGCATTACTTTCTGTTTTTGAATTGTGTTCCACTCATATATTTGGCCTGCTTGCCTTAACTCCACATACTTCTTCTGGACAGTATAAGTTTTGACCCCTGTAATCGCAGTGCTACGCCTTCCAGGTATCCTTGACCTTGCTGGTAAGAACCTTGTAAGAGCTTGAGAAGGGGTCTCCTTTTGCTGTTATCTTGAGAGGCACTACTCCACCTATTTAGTAGATTATTAGGGATAATTTTCACTGTTTGTTCCTGTTTTGTGTCTACAATGACAGGTTACAACACTCACCGATATGAGACATCAATGATACATGAGCCACGCACTATTGCTGCTACACCTCCTTCCGTAGGTCGTTCTATTCTTTCTTCTCCACCTACTTATGATGGTATTGGTGCTGATGAGTACATTGAGTGGGAAAGTAAAATAGATAATATTTTTGCAAACTATCATATGTGTGAACGGAGGAAGATTAAGAATGCATCTAGTGTTTTGAGACATTTAGCATCAATTTGGTGGGAGTCTTTAAGTTCTTCAGATAAACCTCATACATGGAACGATATGAAAATTCTTATGAGAGAAACTTTTGTTAATCCATCTCTTGTAATTAATTCATATGATGAGAAACATCAACTAGGCCAATCTCCTATTATTCCTCCTGCTGTGCCTAACCTTTTGCAGGACAATGCACAAAAGAGTGGGGATGACATGACAGAAAATGAGGTGCTCCCAGTCTCATGTAAAAATTCAACACGTGATACTTCCGCTGACAGTGAGAGCAAAGGTAATGCCAATGATGCTAATAATTCTATACTAAAACCTTCTATTGATTTACCTTTGTCACATGGCGAATGTTCTACTGATCTTTGTGATAAAGAAAAGTTGTGTGATAGTGATATGATTATTCATGAGCAGCAACCAGTGAATGAGAATGATTCTTTTGTTTTGGAACAAAATACTTGTGCTAAAAATAAACAATTGCTTCCAATTGCCACTGAACAAGATGAACTAAAATTGTTGACTTCTTTAAATACTTTGGGATATATTGAGTTTGAAACACTATGTGCTCTGAGTAGTTTGGAGGAGAAATTTTTATGTGCTGAATTACCATGGTTGTCTACATGTATATATCAATTTATTGGCAAATATAATTGTAAAGGAGAATACATGGTACACCGAGTTTATATTTGTTCAAATCTGAAATCTCCTTTTTCTGTGCATCAATATGACCCATCAAAGGGTTGCATTAGATATAATCATGTCATGTCAAGATCCCCAAGTTTTGTTATAAAGCAACAGGTTAAATTTCAAAAAGAGAAGCAATATTGGCTACAACCTACGATCTGTCCTCCAACTAAGCTCAAACCGAGGACGGTTTGTTGTCAAGAAGGGGAGGATGATGACATGACACCAACAGATACGACCATTGATTATAAGGTGCACTCGTTCCTATATTTGCATAGTAATTTTGGGTACAATTCACTTGGTTCCACATGTACATGTCGTTATTTGAATGTAGGTACAAATGTGTCTCAAAGTACAAGTCCATCAAAGTTGAACTTTCGGTTCGTCGGCAGCCCGATAGTGCTTCATTGGGAAGGCCAGAACTCATCCATCCGAAGTGCGATTGAGGTGTTACGGCGTCGTCATGGGCTTGTTATTCACACTTGGGACCCAGACCCAAGTTGGAGCACGCCCCAAGAAGATGGAGAACACCTAAGAGATGCCCAAGGACGTCCTCCTCCTTGGCCACCACCTTAATAGGCCAGCAAGGACGTCCAAGCCAAGCGGGAGGCCTAGTCCAATTCGAGTTCGAGTCTGCTTCGGCCTTTTGGACCAGTCTGCAATAAAATGGACACCCAGGACGCATCCGGACTCCGTTTTCGATGATCCATATATGGATGGAAAGCTTATTTGATAAGGAAGCCAACCCAAGTGGTCCCACGTCAAAATCTATTCGGAATCAATGGGAATCGTCAAAACAAGTCACCATCCAGAATCTGTCAGGGCGCTGTGTCGCCGTCTTTTGGGCCGTTTGGGCCTTGTAACATGTTGGCACTCCCTAGGGACGCGAATAGGGGTCCTTGGACGTCCCTTAGGCTTTATAATCAGTAGCCGTCACCTATGTTAGGGTTGGGTTTTGCTTAGATTATTCTGTTGATAACAGTTTCGCCGCCGTCGTCGGTTTGTGAGACCCCAACTTTGTGAGATTAATCATTCATCTGCAATTTGGTTGTATTCCTTTGTGTTCTTGCGTGTGTTCTCGATTCGCAGGCAAGGACTTAGCCTTCTTGGCGAGGTCGACCGTGCAACGCCGGTCGATAACCAGAGGAGTCGTGGTGCTGCGATTGCGGGGTTCAGAGCCGAGTTGTTCAGAAGCCGGATCGAATTGTGTCGTGACTCCACCAAATCGAGAGTTATCAGAACCTTTCGAAAGATCGGGAACCCTAGTTCACATCACTCTATGGGCTTAAGCAAGCCCCTAGAGCTTGGTATGATTGTCTTAAGGACTTCCTACTCAAACAAGGGTTTGAGATAGGCAAGGCCGATCTAACTTTATTTACTCGCAAAGTCAATAATGATATCTTTATTTGCCAAATATATGTCGATGACATAATATTTGGTAGTACTAATGTGGCTTTTTGTGAGGAGTTTAGTAGGATTATGACGAATAGATTTGAGATGTCTATGATGGGAGAGTTGAAGTTCTTTCTTGGTTTTCAAATCAAGCAACTCAAGGAAGGGACCTTTATTTGTCAAACGAAGTATACTCTTGACATGTTGAAGAAATTTGACATGGAGAAAGCTAAACCCATCAAGACACCGATGCCAACCAATGGGCATCTTGATCTAGACAAGGATGGAAAGGCCGTCGATCAAAAGGTATATCGTTCCATGATTGGATCCTTACTTTACCTTTGTGCATCTAGGCCCGATATTATGCTTAGTGTGTGCATGTGTGCAAGATTTCAAGCTAATCCGAAAGAATGTCACTTAGTGGCTGTTAAGAGAATTTTGAGATATTTAGTGCACACTCCTAATCTTGGCTTGTGGTATCCTAAGGGCTCCACCTTTGATTTACTTGGCTACTCCGATTCGGATTATGCCGGTTGCAGGGTAAATCGAAAGAGCACTACCGGGACATGCCAATTTCTTGGTAGGTCTTTGGTGTCGTGGAGCTCTAAAAAGCAAAATAGTGTTGCCTTGTCTACTGCCGAAGCCGAGTATGTGGCGGCCGGTGCTTGCTGTGCCCAACTACTTTGGATGAAGCAGACCCTTAAAGACTTTGGGTGTGAGCTAACCAAGATTCCCCTCTTGTGTGACAATGAGAGTGCCATTAAATTGGCTAACAATCCCGTAAACCATTCTCGTACAAAGCACATAGACATCCTGTCGGTGTTCGGATCCCGGGGGGTCCTAACCCAACCAGTAAAATGCTGCGTGTCCCTTCCCTGGATGGTGATGCAAGGAAAAACACACGGGGGTTTATCCTGGTTCGGGCAAAAGAAGGCCCTACGTCCAGCGGGGTTGAGAGAGGTTTGTATTTCCTTGCACCGAGGTGCTTGTGTAGGGGCTACAAGCTTGCGAGAGAGGGCGACGAGCCCAAGTCTCAAAGGAGAAAAAGAGTACAAGATGATTGCTTGAGGTGTTGATCGCTATGTCGTGTGTGACTGGTTGTCCCTCGTCTCCTCTAGGGCCCTGGCCTACCCTTTTATAGGACGGGGTGAGGCCAGGACGATGGGAACCTTGAGATGATGTTTTGTCGATCCTGTTGAGCCGACTGTAGCGACGTGCCTCAGGAATGGGAGGCCATCTTCTGGAACGTGATGTCGTAGGCGTCGAAGTGACCCGGAGCGTCGCGCCATACCGTCCTTTCTTCCCTGTTGCGCCGTGTCGGTGGTCGAGGTCGGGTCGAGGTAGGGTCGAGGCCGAACGGATAAGTCCGAATCCCTGGAATCCCGTTGTACGGGCCTTGTCGTATCCTCCCTCGAGGGTTAATAGTGACACACAGGATAAGGCATGGCGGGTATAGTGACGTTTTTCACCTCCCATCACGGAATGGGCGGTTGAACAGTGAGAACTGACGCTGGTATTGTTCCCACGTCGACTGTACGTGCGGCCATGTCGGTAGTTGGTAGTAGGTAATTGCATTAAATGCTTTGACTTTTCGTCCCGTGGTAGGTGGGGACTGAGGGGGTCGTGCGCCTTGACCCGGGCTCACGCGAGTCGGAACGCCCGGGGCGGTCGAGCCCCGTGCGGATTGGAACGCGGTCGAGGCCTCCCGTCGAGGGGGGCTCGTACGAGTCGGAGACGGGGCGCGGTCGAGGCACTTCGTCGAGCCGGCCTCGTACGAGGCGGACCTGTCGCACGTAGTAGGCTGTGCTTTATTGCGTCTTTAATCGTTTTGGTTTTTATGATCGTCAAATGTGGGGTACCCCTATACTATTGGTACCGACAGTAGCCCCCGAGCCTTTAGGTGAGTGTACGTTCACTCTCCTAGAGGTTTTTAGCCGATGAACTGGAGTCATAGCGCTGTTCGCTTCCTCGACAGGGACACCTGAGTGCTTCCAGGACTTCTTCCGGTGGGGGCGCGCGAGCGCACCCGCCGGGTGTAGCCCCCGAGGCCTCGGGGGAGTATTGAGAAAGTCTCCTCCGAGGTCTTTAATCGTGGTTTGCTAGGGAACAGTTGATGCGGCTGAGCCCCCGAGCCTCGTGCGCACAAGGTCGATCGGAGTTTCTGCCGTCTTTCGTTGTCCGTCCCTCACGCTCATCCCACGGAGAGGAGGAGGAGGGGTGGGGATCGTCGTACTACCCCGTTCGGGCGAGTGCGACGACCTCCGGTGAGCTACTAGCGGGGAGATTCGAGTGAGAGTCCGTGCTCCAGTCGTTAGGAGTCGGCTTGGGGCCCGGAGGCACTCTCAAATGGTGCCAAGGAGTGGTCGTGCGGATGTCGGTTCCCTGCGACGGGATTCCGAGGGCTCGATGCCTCCCCCGAGGGGATTCCTGCTCCGTCCTCATCCTTTGGCCTCGAATACGTCTCGGGGTGCCTCGAGAGCGTGGCTCGAGCCCAGGCCGTGTACGGGCGCATCCCTGGTCGTCCCTTGCTCTGTTGCTCGAGGGCGGCTGTCGAACCCAGGTCGAGGGCCAGCCTTAGCTTCCTCGAGACTTAAAATGGGCCCGGAGCCCGTTAGCGGAATCTCGGAATATCCGTCCGCGGATCTCGCCCCGCCCGTTTAGCCAGGCGCGCCTTTTTAGGGCAAGATCGGCGCGGTAGTGGGCGGCGTGGCGTTCGGTTACTGCGTGGGGACGGCCACGTGCCCCGCTCCTGTAAGGCAAGAAGGACGGTTAGGTGGGCGCATTTAATACGGGAAACTGTTGCTACCTTTTCGCACGGCCGTTGAACTTCTTCCCGGTCTATAAAAGCGCGGCCCTGGGGTCTGAGTTCCCCTCCGGTTCTTTGCGTTCTTGCCATCCTTTGCCTTAGGAAAGCCTTGCCCCCTTGCGCTTTTCGTCCGCATTGCCGCCGCCGCCGCCCTTTTTCCCACACCTTTCCTCCCCGCCGGCGCTGATGGCTGGAAAGAGCCAGTTCCTCGCTACCGACGGCTGGGCCTCCTCTTCCGTGACGGAGAAGAAGCTGGAGGAGCTGGTCGCGGATGGGTTGCTGCGGCCGAGGACGAGCCGGTCGCGGCCGGAGTGGATCGCGCCGCCGTCGACCCATCGGGAGCCGGCCCCCCCGGAAGGCTACGTGGTGAGCTTCATAAGCTACCACGAACGGGGGTTCGGTATCCCGTCGTCGGCCTTCATGCGGGCGCTCCTCCACTACTACCGGGTGGAGCTCCACCACCTCGCCCCCAACGCCGTTGCGCAGGCCGCCATCTTCGCGGCGGTCTGCGAGGGATACCTCGGGGTGGAGCCGCAGTGGAACCTGTGGCTCCACCTTTTCAAGGCCGAGCTCTTCGCGCGGAACGCGGGAGCGAAGGGCGCCTTCTACGCCGTGCGAGTGGGGAGCTGCGTCCTCCAGTTGAGGTCGAGTCGGTCGGAACAGTACATCCCGGCGCGGCTCATCTCTTCGAACAGTGGGTGGCATACGGGCTGGTTCTACCTCCGCAACGACGAGAACCAGCTGCCGAGGTATACCGGCCGCGTGCTGACCGCCCGGGAGCACAACTGGGGGTACGGTGTGCCGGACGTCGAGAAGCCGCGCCTGGACCCGCTGCTGGCGGCGCTGCAGCAGCTCCGTGCTCGAGGCTTGACGGCGGCGGCAGTAGCGACGGCGTTCCACCGTCGTCGGGTGATGCCGCTATGCCGACGCCGCCTGCGCCTCGACCAGATGACCCCGGAGGCGTCTTTGGAGGGGAGCCGGATGTCGCACGAGACCCTCACCCCCGAGGAGGGGCTTCGCCGAGCCCGCCGGATGGTGGGGACCTTCCAGGCGGAGGAAGCCGACCGGCTCCCCATGAGGCCCACTGAGGGGTTCGAGCCCGTGGTAAGTTCTTTGGTACGCTCGTCTTTTTAGTTCGATTCGCGTCTGAGATCTTCCCCTGACCCGGTCGACGCCATTGCGCAGGACTTATCGGCGTTGCGGGAGACTCGACCGCCGGTTCCGGAGGACCAACCTGCTCGGGACGCTCGACGGGAGCGCGCCTCGAAGCAGAAGGCGGCCAAGGAGTCGACCAAGAAGCGGGCGGCCCGGAAGTCCAGGGAGAAGGAGGCGCGGAGAAAACTCCGGCGCCAACAGGCCATCGACGGGGTCCCTTTGGAGCCGTCGCCCTCCGAGACCATGTCGGGAGAGGACGACGGCAGCAGCGGCGAGGATGACGACGCCTTGTCGCGGTACGAGGCCGCGACCGGGCTGGGGAACCTCCCCGACATCCGCCCTCTGCTGGAGCCCCTCGCGGGGCCGTCCTCCTCGGTCGTTGTGGTCGAGGAGGTCGAGGAGGACGACGAGGAAGAGGAGGAGAGGAAGAAGAAAAAAGAGGAGGAAAAGAGGGAGGCGGGCCCCTCGGCGGGAGGGGTCGCCTCACCCCGGACCCAGCCAGGAGGGTCGACAGGGGCGCCTGCCCCCGCCCAGGCCCCACAAGCTCAGGCGGGGACGGGGGTGGGGGTGCCGACATCGTCGTCGGCGGCGCCTTCATCGGGCGTGAAGACCCGAGGCCAGTTGGCCTCGGAGGCGCAGAAAGCGCGTAGCGGCGCACCGGCGAGAGCCCCGAGGAGCGCCCGGTCCGCGGGCGGGGATGCCGCGAGGCCGCCGCCTGCGACCTCGAGCGGCTCGGACCGTGGGGGGTCGAGGCCCCTGGTGCCGATTTCCGGGTAAGCTTCTGAGCAGGATGGGACTCGTCTTATTTCTTGATTTCGTCGATCGACTCATCCTTTTTATTTTTCAGACTGAAGCGGAAGGCGGAGACCATGGGGCCCACCCCCGTGAAGTCCCTTCGAGCCAGCGCCTCCGTCCTCAACCGGTCGGCGGCCCAGGACGCTGCCTGGGTCCGCGAGGTCGAGGCGGCGAAGGAGCGCCGTCGGCAACGGGAGGCCGCGGGTGCCTCGACGGCTGTCGGCCCCGATCCTGTGGTGGCGGGGTCAGAGCCGGCAAGGACGGCGGCGCCCGGCCCGGTCGAGGCGGAGCCCAAGGCGCTGCCCTCGGCTGAGGCCACCGTCGAGGTGGCCATGGAGGAGGCGGCCGCCGAGGCGACCGCGGAGGGGGCCGCACCAGCGCCAGAGCAGGAGGTGGCGCCGGCGGGGGAGCCGCAGCCCCAGGCCACACCCGCGCCGGAGCAGATGGTGGCGCCGGCGAGGGAGCCGCAGCCGCAGCAGGACCTACTGGTGCGGCCGGTGGGCATGACGGAAGGTGGGGCCGTCGGGCCTTCTTCCGGAGCCCCGGAGGCGGCCGCGCCGGAGGTCGAGGCGCCGGTCACGGGGGTACCGGCGGTGGGAGCGCCGGCGTCCGAGCCGCCGTCGAGCGAGACGCCGGCCGCAGGGGCGTCTACGGCGGAGGTGCCGGCTCCGGAGGCACAGGCTGCCGAGGGGCCGGTCACTGTCGAGGGACAAGCGCCCGTGGTCATCGTCCTCGACGACGCCCCCCTGGACAAAGGAAAGGAGATCGCGGGGGCCGAGGAGGGCGAGACCTCAAGCCGGGTGGAAGCCTCGGCCCCTGCCGGGGGCGCGGGCGAAGCCGGCCCTTCGTCCGGGCCGGGAGGTGCCCCGGCTGGGGCGTCATCATCGTGGCCGGACTTCGCCGCTCTGGCGATAGCGCGGGCCGAGGAGGAGATCCCGAGGTGGGGAGGGCCGCCCCTTGCGTTCAAGGATGCCGCAAACCTCGACGGCGAGCCCATCCTTGTCCTGAACGACAGGGACGAGGTCCACCGCTGGCAGTACCTCGAGGGCGTCCGCCAGCATCTCGATCGGCTACTCCACGTGGCGACCGACGCCGTCTCGCGGGGTATACGGGATGCCACCGAGGTACGATTAATCTGTTAGCTTCTTTCGTGGCTCTCAGTGTCTTTTTTCCTTGGTTTCATTATCTTTTTTGGTTTCTTTTGAATTAGGAACTCAAAGAGGCCTCCCGCCGAAAGTCACTCTTCATCCGGAGTGAGAGTGGTGTGTGGGCGTCCCTGTCTCGGCAGCGGGCCCTGGTCGAGGAGACTCAGAAGAGGCTCGCCGATCGGTCCGCTGAGTTGGCGGAACTGCGCACCGCCTTCTCGACGGTGAAGGAAGAGGCGATGCAGGCGTGGGCGGCCGAGGCCTCGATGCGCACCGAGGCAGACAAGGCTCGGGAAGAGGCTGCCCAGGCCCGCCGAGACCTCGAGCCCCTGTCGGCGCGGGTCAAGGAGCTCGAGGAGGACGTCTCCCAGGCTGGCCGTCAGCGGGACGCCCTCAACGTCCAGATCGGGCAGGTGACAGCCCAGCTTGGTGCGCTGAAGGGCGAGGTCTCGGTGCTGAATGGGGCCGTCCAGGAGAAGGACGCGGCGCTCCGGGCCGCCCTCCAGGAGATCGAGGCCCTGAAGGCGGCCGTTCGTGAGAAGGACAGCGCCCTCCAGGGGCTCGAACGGACGTGCGGGGGGCTCGGCGACGAGGTCGTGGGTTTGAAGACTCACGTCGAGGGTAAGTATAATCTGTTGTAGTTATGCCGTCGGTGCGTCGTATTGGGTGCTAATGTTAGCTTATCGTTTTCCAGAGCTGGAGCGCGAGAACCAGGAGGCCCATTCGACCGCGAACTCCCTGCAGAGCCTCCTGGAAGCCGAGACCCGGAGGACCCAGTTGCTCGAGGGCGCGATCACCACCGTGTGCGACGGTCTGGGGGTCGGACCCGACGCCGACACCGGAGAGGACGCCCCAGGGAACTGCTTCATCCGTCGGATGGCCGCGCTAGGTGATTTTGCCCGGGAGAAGATACGGGACAGCCTCCACCACGGCGTAAAGAGGGCACTGGCCGTCGTTCGCTCTGGTTTTGTGTTCGACATGGAGCTCGTCGCCGACGGCTTCATCACAGACCCGGAGCGGACGGACGCGGAGAACGCAGATGCCTGCTTGGATCTGATCGAAGCCGCGGAGGGGCCTGGGAGTCGCCTGGCCTCGCTCTTCGAGCCCGAGGTGGTGCCGCCTGCTGATGACGAAGGCCTGTGAGCCAAATCTGGGCACGGAGGCCCGTGTAACAAGTTAGTTATTTTGAATTTTGATCGTGGTGGCCCTGGGGGCCTTAAGAACTCAAAACTTAAACTAGTTTGTGACGAATCTAGTTTTATTCGAGCCTTTTTTCTCTTTCGGCCTTGGTTGTGTTCTCATACGATTTACTTAACGCGCAGTCACGCCCTTTGGCGCGGGGAGCGAGTGGAGGTACCGTAGCCTCGGGGGCGTAAGCGATCTCGCGGCTCGACTACCCTCGAGCTTCAGGGGGCTCTTGCGGCCTTGTAGATCGTGTGAGAAGCTGACCTAAGCGGCGGGGAGTGTGCTACTCTCTTTCAAAGTTAAGAACCGTCATAAGACCTACTTAGCGTGCGGTTGCGCCCCTAGAAGGCATGAGGGGTGAGCGGAGGTACCGTAACCTCAGAGGTTGAGGTGATACTCCTGACTCGAGGGCCCTTTCGAACCTTAGGGTGTTCTTGCGGCGAAGTCGATCGAAAAAGCGGTTCTTAAATTTTTTTGAAAGAGAGTACAAGTTTTTTCAGGGACTGGGGGGTCCCCCCTTTAGCCCCCGAGGGAGGGTCGATTCTGGGAGTGCAGAGTCGATCCTTCCTCACTTGTGAAACGAAAGTTTGAACATCGCTGTGGTCTTTATTGATGAAAAAGGAAATACAAGGCCTCGAGGCTTTCTAAGGAAAAAAGCGACGTAGCTGTTCAATGTTCCAAGCGTTGGTGAAGATTTCGCCCTTCTCGTTGGATAGCTTGTAGGTGCCCGGCTTTAGTACTTCTGCGATGATGTACGGTCCTTCCCATGGTGGCGTGAGTTTGTGGCGTCCCTTGGTGTTCTGGTTCCGTCGTAGCACCAAATCGCCGACGTTAAGGTCACGCCTGCGTATGTGCCTGTCGTGGTAGCGTCGGAGACTCTGCTGGTAC
The DNA here is from genome assembly GCA_022457205.1 of Saccharum spontaneum. Lineage (NCBI taxonomy): Eukaryota > Viridiplantae > Streptophyta > Magnoliopsida > Poales > Poaceae > Saccharum > Saccharum spontaneum. The sequence goes on along the minus strand of CM039617.1, from coordinate 55,096,803 downwards.
CTGGCAGAATGCAACAAGGCCACATCTCGGGCTTCCTCGAGCTGGTCGAGGGCGTCCTCTCTTGTGGCGTTGTTATTTCCTTCGTTGTAGGCTTTTAACCTTGGGGATCCGTACTCTATATCTGTCGGAAGCATAGCCTCGGACCCGTAGACTAAGAAGAACGGAGTGAACCCCGTGGCTCGACTCGGCGTCGTTCTCAGGCTCCACAGGACCGAGGGTAGCTCGGCGGCCCATCTTTTGCCGTGCTTGTTTAGCTTGTCAAAAATTCTAGGTTTCAGGCCTTGTAGGAGCATGCCGTTGGCACGCTCTACTTGGCCGTTCGTTTTTGGATGAGCTACGGCCGACCCAGAGCACGCGAATGTGATGGTGGTCACAGAAATCCAGAACTTTTTACCAGTGAACTGGGGTGCCGTTGTCAGTGATAATGCAGTTCGGAACCCCAAATCGATGGATGATGTCGGTGAAGAAAATCACGGCTTGTTCGGACCTGATACTGGTGAGGGGACGAGCCTCGATCCACTTGGAAAACTTGTCGATTGCGACAAGCAAATGGGTGAAGCCACCAGTAGTTCTTTTGAGCGGTCCGACGAGGTCGAGTCCCCAAACGGCAAATGGCCATGTGATGGGAATGGTTTGTAGAGCATGTGCCGGGAGGCGGGTCTGCCTTGCATAGTACTGACAACCTTCACAGGAGCGTACTAGCTTGACGGCGTCGGAGACCGCGGTCGGCCAATAGAACCCTTGTCTAAAGGCGTTCCCGACGAGGGTTCGAGGCGCAGCGTGGTGACCGCAAGCCCCCGAGTGCAGGTCGTTGAGCAGGTCCCTGCCTTCCTTGTTTGTGATGCAACGTTGGAGAATGCCCGTAGGGCTGCGGCGGTACAGCTCCCTACCATCTCCAATGATCACAAGGTTTTGGCCCGTCGAGCGATCCGTCGAGCCTCGGTCTTACCCGAGGGGAGGTCCCCTTGGATAAGATAGTCGAGGTACGATGCGCGCCAATCGAGCTCGACATCAGACGGTGGGGTCGATCCCTCTACCTGCATGGCCTCGGCCCCGGTCGAGGGGGCCTCTGCCCCTGGTGGGGGGTCAAGTGATGACCCGTCGACCCCTCCGTCCGATCCAAGGTCGACAGATGGCCGTTGGAGATCTTTTGCGAAAACGTCGGGTGGGACCGTAGCTCGACTTGACGCGATTTTTGCGAGCTCATCTGCGGCCTCATTATACTTGCGTGCTATGTGGTTGAGCTCGAGGCCATGAAATTTGTCCTCGAGGCGTCGCACCTCTTGGCAGTAGGCTTCCATCTTGGGGTCGCGGCAGCTCGAGCTCTTCATGACTTGATCGATCACTAGCTGGGAGTCGCCCCGAACATCGAGGTGTCGGACCCCGAGCTCGACGGCGATTCTTAGCCCCGTAACGAGTGCCTCGTATTCGGCGACGTTGTTGGATGCAGGGAAATGGAGCCGGATGGCGTAGCGCATGTGAACTCCGAGGGGTGAGATGAAGAGCAAGCCCGCACCTGCTCCTGTTTTCATCAAAGACCCATCGAAGTACATGGTCCAGAGCTCGGCCTGGAGCTGTGTGGGGGGGAGCTGGGTGTCGGTCCATTCAGCCAAAAAGTCTGCCAACACTTGTGACTTTATGGCTTTGCGCGGTGCATAGGACAGGGTCTCGCCCATGAGCTCGATCGCCCACTTGGCAATCCTACCCGTGGCTTCCCGGTTCTGGGCTATCTCTCCCAGGGGGAAAGAAGAAACCACAGTAACTGGGTGGCCCTCAAAGTAGTGTCGGAGCTTGCGCCGTGTCAAGATGACAGCATAAAGCAGTTTCTGGATTTGGGGGTAACGGACCTTGGTTTCTGAGAGTACCTCACTAATGAAATAGACCGGCCTTTGGATGGGCAGGGCATGAGCTTCCTCGGCCCGTTCGACGACCAGTACTGCGCTGACTACTTGTGATGTCGCGGCGACATAAAGCAGGAGCGGCTCTCCTGGGGTCGGAGGGACGAGAATTGGCGAGTTAGTGAGTGTGACCTTGAGTTTGGTGAGGGCTTCCTCAGCCTCGAGGGTCCAGGAAAAATGCTCCGATTTCTTTAAGAGGCGGTACAGAGGGAGCGCTTTCTCGCCGAGGCGCGCAATGAAACGGCTGAGCGCCGCTAAGCAGCCCGTGACCCTCTGTACGCCTTTCAGATCTCGGATGGGGGCCATCTTGGTTATGGCAGAGATTTTTTCTGGGTTGGCCTCGATGCCCCGTTTGGACACGATGAACCCCAGAAGCATCCCTCGGGGGACGCCAAAAACGCATTTTTCTGGATTGAGCTTGATATTCTTTGCTCGAAGGCATTTGAAGGCGATGTCGAGGTCGTTTATTAGATTGTCGGCTCGTTTGGTCTTGACCACGATGTCATCGACGTATGCCTCGATGGTTGGTCCGATGTGTTCTCCGAAAACGTGCTGCATGCATCGCTGGTACGTTGCCCCTGCGTTCCGGAGACCGAAGG